>JAARMF010000653.1:11562-26132 GCA_022844705.1 Toxascaris leonina | reverse complement strand
CTTAGCCCCCCCCCCCCCCGTCGAAGATCTCCTCGGAGTCAGGACTCACCGCTAAAGGAAACCCTTCCTGATGCGCGCATGTTCCCCTCCTGGTTCGTTTGTCTATCTGCCTGCTTTGAAGTTCCAACTCGGGAACCGAAATCAGGATGATTACGTTCATTGGGCCTACTCTACACTATAGGCCATGATTTATTCCCCGAACTTTCAGGTGAGCGCTCAGTTTCGAAAACAGTTGAAGGTCTCGAAAAATGCACAAATTGCACATCCAGAAGCATTTTACAAGTTTTGCAACTGACAATTTTGCAATTACTTTGCAGAATATCTTTTTTCGAGAAATAGTGTGAGTGTCCGGCCTGATCAAAAAATATTGCAATGGATCGATGAATTTTGCAATGACGCCATCAAAAAATTACCAAATGATCTATAACGAAGATTTAATGTAGCGTAACTATTAGACTTATTCATGTTGAAGGCAACTTCGAATGCAATCAAAGGAATCGTAATCGATTCTTGCTTTACCTCATCTGACAAATGGGAATGCAAGCGTTGAAATCTTTTTGGTTCATATCTGAAATTTATTCAGCGAAAATTTCAGCTAGAAGCACAGTCATTCGAATTGATGCTGTCTCATTCTCCTTATTCTGTGAGGCATCAAAGACGCATCAGACGACTGCTATTTGAATAACAAGTGTGTTAGTGTCTCGATGCTATTTCCAAATTTCTTTCCGTGGCACTATTCAACCCTCAGCCATATACTTCCATTCGTCGGTACTGATTTCGGTTTTCTGCTGTCACTCTGAAATTACCCAGGATTCTCTTAAAATAAAGCGGGCAACAAAAAGCCAACATCTGACCATTTCCATGAAACGAGTGAACATGTGAACCTCATATCTGAAAAGGAGAGTTGCCCTGTAAGTAAGCATATTCACAGCAGCGTTACTGGTAGTCCTACCTTGATGGTGATGCCTGCTTTACCATTTTGAGCGAATTCCGGCCAATACTGACATACGAGGTCATCGTAGCTGGCGCGTCCTTTGTCAATGAGCATGGCGAGCACAATAGCCGAAATGCTCTGAAATCTGCTCGCACATCCCAATCAACCGACATCGTATGCTGGGTTCTCAACTTGTAAAACTTCTGCAATTGATTTCGTGCCATCCAGAAATCCACGAGAATGTACTTGAATGTTTACTGCAGATCTCCAGGGAATAACTGTCACAACCTTGAAAAGGCGTTGTTTTGATGATCAGCAGAAGTAAGATGTGTGTGTCGGTTGGCCAGTCATTAGCATATGGGATTATCGCTCCAACGCTCGCTTCGTTCACAGCTTTCTTGTCGAGTACATTTCCATACTTAATAGGCCTTTTTCTAGGGAATGACTTTGATTTAGCCGTTTGATCAATAAATAAATTCCCACGCTTAGAAAAAAGCCGGGAACGAACGTTCAGCTCACTCATCCCTGACAAGTCCATTGCAATCGTAGCATGATGGCACTACCTTAGTGATGGAAAAAATATGTGTCACTGTGCCCTGTGACCAGCGGCTGTTCCTCTCGTCATCCATATAGCCGGCGTATAGATCGACCACCAACTCACCTTTGTGGTAGACAGCGAATGCTGCTCCCGCTGATTCCCAGTTCATCTCAAAGTTTTCCCTTAAAAGATGTAGATAAAATATTTTTCATCTATAACTTCTTCCCTTGTGAAGCATAAGCATTGTGTAAGTGCATTTTATATTGGACCAAGGAAGATAATGACATCTGCCAGAGTTGCACTTACATTATGTGCATTTCGCTTCAATAATGCATCAGTAGCAATTCATCACAGCATACGATATTTTTGGAGGTTGTGCATTTTGTGGCTACCTTTAGTGCTCATAATTGAAGATCTGATATTGATTTGCCAGCATCAAGCATTTCGAAGGACACTGTCAGCTGTTAGAGTCACTGATATTGTACGAACGATGATCTACTCTCTTCTTGAGCGATCCACTCAGAGTAGCCGATGAAACGTGGCATCTAGAAGTGGAGAGGATGCAAATTGCCGTTGTCAATTCTCAAATCGCTAATCATATGATCTTTGTGTATATCGTTTATTGCCAGCGAGCCTCTCGTTTATTTTCTCCCTGCGCTCATAGACGACACTTTTGCTTGCCTTCTAAAGCAAAGCAAAGGGTCACATATTCGAGGGCATATAGAAATATATGCATATGTATATGTGCAGGCATGTATATACTACGTCAACAGCCTCTTAAGTCACTCTCTAAGTCTGTGCATAAGTTCATTATTAGAACAAGCAGTACCTAGCCTACTCAAAAAAATTAGGACATCGAGCAACAATAAACCGAACCAGTGAGGATAGCTTATTGATTGAAAGTCGTGGGGAAACCATATAACGCGCTAGAAAAAATAGGTTCCATCCGTTTGTCACACGCGTGAAAACGTTGAGTCCGTCGCGAAACAATGGACATTTCTAATCTCTATATACATGCAGGAACGCATACACGTGTCCGTATGCACGTGCACACATACACACAACATAACACAGGTGATGTATGAATGGCTATAACAGACTTGTTCCATCAATCATGAACTGGAGTATTCAATAAGACATTCTTTTCTGTTTGCTGCAGTGAGTCCCATGAATATATTCAAGAAGCTTGTCCATTAATCCCAGTAGACGCTCGGAGTTAATAATGTCTGCCGAAATGTGACAGCATCTAACTAAAAAGATGGCTAAATTTCTTGCCAATTCGATTTTGAGATGTCTTATTCATTGCCGCTGGCGAGCGGTTCGACTTCTAACTTCCCTTCTCTTTCGCGGAAATGAGTAGGCAGCTAGACGTCCAATCTTCCACTTCCCCATTGTTGCCAGAAGAAACTTGGGGAAGAAACGGAAATCGCTCGAGAAGGACAATTTTTTTTGTTGTTTCACCCAAGTCTGTTGGAAAAATTTGCTTGCTCCGCAAGTCCCATTTTAAAAGCAGATGAGCAAGCAATAGAATTCAAAATTGCCAGTGGTTGCTCAAATGCTTGAAAAATTTTGAGTAGGTTCGTTCACGAGAAAAGCAATATCGGAAATCGCACTAGAGATCCCCCACCCTCTCCGCACTTTCACAGTAATCTGAGAAATCGCTTGTTATGCTGCTCCACTGATAATATGTATGCGGCTGGAATCGGAAATACTCATATAGTACATCAGTTGTTAACAGCTTCGAAAAGTAGTCTTTAGAAGTGCGTTCTCTCGGATCAAATTGAGACTAGTTGACGGCTTCTTTTGTTGGAGAATTAGAAAAGCAGGCTCAAGAAAAATTTTAAATTCCCATGTAGGCGCAAGAAATTCCACCACTGATGGGAAAAGGGAGGTATGAGGAACCAAAGACACAAGTAACATAACATGAGGCAAACATAATAAGCATATGACTTGCTGAAAGAAAACACATAATATATCGCGCCTAAAGGAAAACCAGTTAACAACTCAACTTCTCTCTATGCGGAGAAGTTCCCTATCTCAGGCCCACGGGTATTTACTCCAAACTTCAGAAATAAGGGGTAAAATAGTGCGGAACGTATTCTCATATAACACTGCACTATAAATTCATTACAATAGTCAGATTGGCCTCTATAGGCGAGGTGGACTGCAGATTTATCAAAGGAAATGCTTTCCTTCGAACACGCTGCCACGCGAATGCTTAACGTCCCCTTTTTTCACGACACGTTTTGCATTTCATTTCCTCAAGTCGCAGTGTTATGACATGTGTTGCATATTTTGGTTCACTACTACCCTCGCAGAAAACGATCGAACAAACATCGGGAGTAATTTCGCGCGCTTTTTTTTGCAGAAACTGCTCGATACGTTTGCGATCCACAAGCCAACCAATCTTCAGTTGTGCGATCAAATCTGCGTTTCTTTTACACGAAATTTGTTTGTCGACGTTTGACAACATGAAGAAATAAACCATTTCTCAACATACAAGCTTCTGTATGCTTTTAACAAAAGTCTTTAAAGAAGTGATATTAAAAATCGAAACCTGAAGATCTCCTCGAGGCAGGCGAATGGTGCCAATGCAAAGCCTTCGATGCATGGTGGTGCCTCCAGACAGTAGCCTCGATCCGATGGGTTCATACTGCTGAATAAAGGAAACTCGCAGAAGTGGTCGTAAAATAGCACAAGCTTCAGAGAAAATACCACAATTGAGCATTTTCTATGTGTTCTCATGATACGGAGCATAGGACATTCACTCACGCACACAGAGGAATTCATGGGGTGGCCAGTTTCCCATTTGAGTAACATTAGTGCAACGTTGTTCTTAAATCTATTCTCAGAGTATGCTTTTCTATTTTGTATGCGCAAGGAAATGGAACAAAGTACAGCAATTTTCAGAGAGAAAGTGCATCCGTATGCCGGCAGGAAAACACAGTGCATGTAAGGAAGTGCTGACAATCGCTCGCTGGTGGCATCAGTTTTTTTAGTTCCGTGAGAATTCTCTTCGCAAACATCCACAATCAATGCTTCATTGCCTCTTGGATTGTAGTTCGTTTTCGTCTTTGAGAACGGGTATATTGCCGCAAATCAAATAAGCATTGAATGCAACAAAAATCGAGCTTATCATTTGCTCTGCTCCGAGTTATATCTCAACTGCTCTCCTTCATTATACCATTCGGATATATTACGTTAAAATTATCCATATTCAGCCGCCTGTTAGTTCCAATATTTTTGCTGATGCATTTTTCCTTTCTAACAATTTCGACTTCGAGACAAATGAGCCAAACCATGAATATATGTGTTCATTAATGATTTTAAAGGACCAGTTTCAATCATATAGCCCATAAAAAAAATTGAAACACCCACATAATCGAAGTCTCATGTTACGATCGATTGTATGAGTATGTTCCAGAATCAGAGGATAATCACTGTTCTATCAAAACGCTGTCTGCAAAAGCGGAAGAACTCGTAAGCTTTTTCTTCTCTGTTGGATAGTATACAACTAGACTTCGAAGCCATGTCCACAAATGTGATATACAATAAATTAAGCGTGCGATTTCTTCTTGATACGCTCACCATAACGAAACGAATGCCACAGAAGATGCGCTATGAAATTTCCACCTTCTACAAATAAAACGCACTGCTTTATGGAAACGCATCATTTCTCAGAGAGAGGACTTGCGAGTATTGTTCTTTTGAGGGGTTCCCTCAATTTTGATTGCTTTTTTTTCTACCACCATCGCGAAACTGCGCATATCGTTCCTATCGTTCGTGAATTTGTCATCTGTGTATTGCGACAGCGAAAATAATCACAATATAAAATATGGTTATTTGGTTGCACTTGTTTTTAAACACTCTGCAATGGCGTCTCCAAAAATGTTTGAGTCAAATTTGAATCCAGATCAGATGGAGAAATTTTTGCGGGCGAAGTGCAAGTGAGAACATCAGATTGAATTGCAATAATTGCTGGAAGCTTATGCCAAGAAGTCGAGTTCAAAATTATTAGGTTTTTGTGCAATTTTTATATATACGTCACAAAATTTTCTTTATTGTTGCTCACATCATGAGCTCTAATTCTCGAAACTCCGAGTTATTGGAACAGCAAATGCCATTTATATGTTAGTGGGGAACTGTCGTTTATTATTCGGAAAAAATTGAGCACTGAAGTGCAGAAGACATTGAAAGCGCCGAAACACTTCAAATCTTGAAGGTTTTTCCAAAAGATTTTCGACTGCTTTGCACAGAAAGTCGCTCCAAAAGTTGTTTTCAAGAAGGAATGTGCTGCTGCCGTTCAGCCTATTGCACTCCACTGATAAGGACTTGTGAAAGTGGCGTTTTGCTCCAACTCAAACATATCTGCTCATCAGCTGCTTTTCAAGTCCTTTAAATAAACTTAGACAATCCGAGCTCAATGTTTTGAGACCGTCGGCATTATTGAATCCCGGAGAGGAAAGTAAGGAGTGAAATTTTTGGATCGCACGAGCACGCTCAACGTTTTCTAGTTATAGACATCATCATTCAACAACATATGCCACTTGACGCTAAGTGGAAATTATTTTCTCTCCGAATTTTCAAATGCGTCTGAAACTAAATACTTCTCCTCACTTTTTATGCTCTGATTTGAATACATCTGAAATTCATTACGGAATATTTGCGCTCTCAATCAGCTGAGTGCGTCCATCAAAACGTCACCTTAAAGCAGCACATTTCGTCGCTAAATCTGTTAAATGTGCATTTTTGAGCTTGTGAATGCCGACAGTGCTGTTTGCTGTAAAAGGCTGCAATTTTTGGTGCATGCACACAAAAACGTTGTTTGTGCACAGTATCAAGGAGAAGGCCGACATTTTTGTGGTATTGAATGTCTTGACAGGGAATACATATTCTGCTTCGACCTGCAAAACATCCGCTTATCTACCCTTTACCCGTTAATTCCATATGCCCCTCCTCTCACAATAAAACAATTTCGTTCTGGAAAACCGGTCGCACATCCGGTCATTGAAATTGCAAATGAGGGCGAGTGCGCAAATATCTCACTTTGTTTCAATTTGAGTAATGTAATAAAAGTCATGACGGATTGAAAGAAAAAACATTTAGGGGTACATATCTGAAAACCTGACGTCACAAAACTCGGCAATCTAGCCGCTGAGCAAGTTGGCTCACGAATTGTTTGCTTCGCTATCTGACTGTTAGCAACGTTCGTTATGGATAATGAAATGAAATGCAAAGCTTCTTAGTGCTAATTTATGTGCATAGCGAATTCGACCATGCCGGAGGGCTCACACCAAGCAAATATCGAAAGGTATGCCGTCGTATACATGGCAGTTGATGGCCATCATTACCGCAATGGTAAGGCGATGCAAAGGTGACGAGGATGCTCTTTCTTAGAACGTCTATGCTGAGGCAATTCAAGCTCTTCCATTATGATGATTCATCACATTCTTATTTGGCACTGCTGACGAATGATTCTCAAAAATCTATCTGACTGCCTTTAACGAACTTGTTGAAATTCATAAAAACGAAAACGATTTTTTAAAGACTGCGAAAATTGAAGTGATTTTGTGATTTACTATCTATTGGTTTCTAATGCAGGGAGGTTTGGAGATTCAACACAAAGCTATGATGATTTTGTTTAAGTAGAGGTGTTTTATGTAAAATGGGTAAAAGACGATGAAGAGATGCTCACAATTTCAGGAATACTGAAATCGCGTTCCGTCACAATTCGCCAACAAAACGATCAGACGTCACTTCGTTATATTATAGTGACGAAACATCTGACAGTGCTTGGACGAAGCCAATAAAGAATAAAATATCCTCGAAGAATAGCGCTTTAAAAATAAGCAGCACGATCCACTAAGAACTCCTATGAGAAATTTCATGAGTCAATCAAATGCAGCTTGTTCCGCAGCTATATTTTTACTGCAGATGGTTTTTCCTTCCTGCACATTGAGTCAGTGTGCAGAGTTAATATGAGTTAACGAGAGTGATTGAGAGTTAATATCGCGCAAAAAAAAAAAGCGCATATGTGCAGTGCTTCTGCGAAATGTACATTTTGCTCAGTTTTGGTCTCCAGCTCGGCACACACATACACGTCTTTTTATATGTCGTGCTTCAATGACCTAAAAGACTGACGGCGGTTGAAGAGAGAAGATGAGAATGCAGTTTAACAATAGTGCTTTGTTGAGGCTATTAAAGAGTTATGAGGCAAAAAAAAGGAACCTTCTGCAGAGAAGACGTGAGAGGTGGCGAGGCGATGGATAGAAGCGCAGAAGCTTGAGTAGAAACATCAGCACCACTTCGAAAGGACGCAATGACCTTCAAAAACGCCTCCAGAAGGAGACCCTCTCGCTCCACCTCTCAAATCATTTCATATCAACGCATTGTGCAGTGAAAACTTTATCATGAAATGTTCTCTCGACGTGTGCTCTCGATAGCATCAACAGAAATAAGTGTGAACATGTTTCTTCGCCATATAAATCAAAGCATACAACCACTGTCTCCGCTTATTCAAAGATCACGTTGAAAACTGCATATAATCGACGTTGTCTGATTCGGCATATTTCTGCTATTTTGAGGGATTTCTTGAGTGACGATGATTGATTTCGCATTTATGCGGAAAGATGTCACTAGAATAATGCTATCATAGAGTCGACTTCTCATGAAAATTTGCGTTTTCTTATTAGCTTCAAAAGTAACACAAGATTTTTAGATGACTACTCCTTAATACATTGTCAACCTTTTGCGAAAAATCTTCAATGAACTGATCTCTCCACCTTGAATCACCTGACTGTGAGATAAATATTTGATCGGCTTCTGTTGTGATATTTGCAGAACGCAATTGCCTCTGATTACGATCATTGCTCTAAACGCCCTTTTGACGAAGGAATGAGAACACTGTAAAATACGGTGCAATACAGCGCTCATAGTCAGAGTTCCGATTTACGCTAAATTCAAGGCCTTTAGAATTCGGATTAGTATGACTATCGAGAAGGAATCTTAACAGCTTGTGAATAATGACTGAGGAAGCACAGAAATGCCGCGAAAGGAAAGTTTGAAGATATCGTCAGTTGCATGCGATATCGCAATCTTAGAATCTCTCAGGCTAGCACCACAGGCTGGTTGTCTCCAGAAATATTGAACTAACACGCAATTGTCCACTCTTTATGCAAATGGGAGAGGAAATAGCTAGCAGGTTGCAAAGCGTTAGCGCATTATGCGTTTTGTAGCATCAGCCTCGCCCCGCCGGAATCAGTCTCGTATCACAACCCTGAGAAATGAATGCATTCTGGGAGGTCACCAATTGCTGCGATGCCACTCTCTGATCTGACCGCAGCAAGATTACTTCGCAATGATTTTTCTGCCACACATGACCATCCACGCATACATTACACTGCAGATGACGAAGAAGCAATTCGATGAGCGGACCGATTATACATTTCCCGAAAATTTTCGCATTCTGACTATGAGTCACCATGAGTACAAATGTATGTCTCTGTGGGTCGACGTTACACCTCAAATGTTATAAGAGAGGGACTACAGAATTTGCTCGGAGTAATCCAAACAATGCGGCCTTTCCTTAATTTCGCAACGAATCACCATTTGCATCAATGATCGGCACTTGATCTGTTTTTCGAAAAGTAGGTCAATTTTCTGCAGAAGTGGATGAAATGGAGCCGAGACAATTCTTATGCTACGGGTTTTCACCACTGTTCGGTTAAATTTGAAAAGCGCGGAATCAGATACCGAACGACCATGAGCCGGCCGCTAATTGTATATATTTGTGATATCGATTAGTAGGGTGAGCGAAATTGTGGAAGGTCTAAAACACAGCCGCAATGAACCTTTGCAGAGATTTGTGAAAACTTCACAAGAGAGTGTTCACAAATAATATGAATATCTCAGTTTCGTAATATTACGTGATCGGAAGCAACGCAAAGTTCCACTCCGATGCAACACTACAGCAAACTCATAATACCAGTGCACTTTTTTATCGCTGTTTTATCGCTTTTTTGATCATCGGAGATGGAACTGATTCATCTCAGATTTAAACGACAGTCAACAACGTTATTATTTCAGCATACACCTGAAGAAGTACGATAATGATAGACTGTAGCATCAACCATAGTGTGGTAGTAAATCCCATAGCTCAGTTCATTGCCCTGAGACTTGTAGCCATACGCGAGGTCTTCTATGCCCCAATTATATTTTACCCAAACTTCGCTCACAACTTCATTAGCAAAGTTTGATTAATAATCGGAGATCCACCGATCATTTTCCAAAATGCATGACCAAAGTGAACAGTCAATAGGATTGACTTTAAATACAACATTTCCTGCTTGTGTAACATTATCCAGACTTCCGTTGTCATCGAATTCGGCACAGAAGTGTCTATCGAAGTAACACGACTTAAACCTAGGCTGAATTCATTACGCATGACAATGCGGTTTTTTCTCGAAAGTTTTTCGCTTAAAAGCGAAGCAATTCTGCGCTAACAAGTCTAATCATCGCAATTAAGTGATGGCGAACGAAGTACCGAAATTAGTTCATCGACGCCATTGGAGGTGAACAATACCACCAGCAGGCTTAAATCAAAATTGATGTGATTGGAGTGGAACCGAAAGCAAAAAATTTTATTGCTTACTTCCGCATTCTAAAAAGTCTCTTTGAAATAACTATAAAGCTTCCTTTCTCTTATTTCATCTTTTTTGATTCCGTATTCCTCGTGGAAATCATTATCTAATCATCGTTGTTCACATGCATTTCTGTATGGATTACCTCCATTTACAACTGATATTCAATCGATGAAATACTTCACACGGTTGTTATAATAATCGAATTTGTATATTTGAAATGGTTTCACGTGGGCAAATATCTACCCCGTTGCACAACGAGCTAATTATGTTTGCATGTCTTCGAGGAGGGTCCAGCACATATGAGTTGAATTAAACCGATCGGTCGACCACTCTGCTACCTTGCCAATTGGTTGACGTAAAATCGGCTCAGGTAAGCCATGCAACCGAGGCACATACTTACATCGGTCATTTCTAAAATGCCCAACTATTTCTGCAGAAATTCACTCTTGTGTTAACGTTGCTGCCAAGGCAACAACGCAAAAGCTTATTTGAGTGTTCATTTCAAGGTGAGCCAGATCAGTAATGGAACCCATCAAAAATAATGGAGACTACCGGAAATTGGCGCAGGATATTGGAGCAAACTTTTTTAAAACACATGCAGAATGGATCACCGGTGAGACACGTCCCAATTAGGTGCGCAAATAAGTTTTGGCTAGACGATCGCAATGAAATGAGTGACTCGACCTGTCTAATGCGAACTCAACGTGCATAGGACTGTCAGATGAAGAATACAAGCAGATGAATATGTATGCCGAACGATTATAGAGTAGACTAGTGGGGGTCCATATAAATGTTGCGAGTTAGCAACATCCCGTGCTAAATGCTCGGATCTCTTAATTCGACGTGGTTGGTCAGACAAACTAATCAGCGATTGCTCAGTTGTGGTCTCGTCATGTGTGGAAGTTTATTCGGATTCAAATTCAGCTTAGATTGCTAATAAGAAAGCATTGCTATCTTGAGTCTAGTAACAAAGAGATGCTAATGGTTGTGAGTGTTAGGTCTTTGGGAAATATTTGCGGAATCAGAATCGAATAATCGATTTAGAGTACTCATCGACCATTTGCGGAATAAGAGCTTTGAATCGAAATACTCATCTACTTCATGTCTGAGAACTTTATAACTACTTCAAAATTTTGACTAACCTCTCTGGTAATTTTGCCCAATTCAGTGATGTCATACCTTTTGAAGGACTCACTGACTTTTAGGCAATCAATTTTCTACTGCAGCTTGAAAGTGAAGGAAAAATAAGCATGGGACGATATGGGACAGAACATTAGCAAATATGCTATTGGGATAAGCAGCCTTTAATGCATCAAATGGACGTTTCTATGGCAACCATTCCCTCAACCATTTATCACTTTTATGGTTCGTTTCATGATGCGATATGTTCATCGATAGCTTTGTAGACGCTTCCGCACCCAAGTGAGAGAGCGTTCTCTTCCAGTTGAATGCTCATTGTGTTTCTATTCTGCAGCAACTATTTTTTTTTTAACTAAAGGTTCATGCAGCATAATATCAGGGAATAGAACAGTACTGTTGGAAAGACAAATGAAGTTTATTCGGAGGATTGGTCCACGAATCGCAACCAGCACGCTGCACAGCTTTCGCTTTCTTCTATTCAGTCAGTATAAAGGCGAGAATACATTTTTTGAAATATTCAAAAAATGATTTATTATCGCAAAGATAAACATTTTTTTTGCAAAATTGGGTAGAACATGTTTATAATTTAAGGAACTGTAAATGACCATTGCCAGCAATTATAGAAGAGCAACTTTCATAGCAAGCATACTGAGCATAAATTTGAAAAAAACGCTTTCGAAAGGCTAAATAAACACCGCTTTTCTAAGTAAAACAACTTAGCCAATAACCATCTCTTAAAGGACGGTGCATTTGCAGTTATTGCGCGGTGACCCTTCATGAAGTGTGGTGGTTCAGGTTCCAGAACGCGAACTTCAAAAGTAAACGTGGTGAAATTCGTTAAATTTTTATGAACCGTTGTCGGCAAAACGTAGAAATCGATGAGGAACACAGTCACCTGCTCGCCTATCAGCTACCCACGATTATCGTGGGTGGTTCCGTAGTTCAGCATAGCTACTTCCTCGATGGGTATTCATACTTCGGTTTGTGTCTCTCTTGCAACGTTCTAAAAAGCCAACGTTTTCCCAAAATGGCAATAGAAGAAGCGTACATTTGTGATTTCCCACATTTCTCCTGACAGTGCGTGCAACTTGCCGACTCTCACGGATACGCCCACTTTATCTCTCGTGGTCGTTATCTTAGGGTGTTGAATTGATTACTGAAGCGATAGAGGTGGTTGCATGAGTGGCCCATGGGCTTTTATTTTAAAGCGATCGCAACCCTACATACTACTGTACTCACCGGTAGCGCTATATTCAAGAGTAGAAGACAACAACTACACAGCTACTCTTCGAGAGCTCCATTCAGTTACCATATTTCAGTATGGAGAAAAAACAACGCGGTGACGTTTCATCTCCCTTTGTTCCTTGTGTCATAATGAAACCAGGAAATGATAAATGTTTTGAAATTTGGTATTAATGATGGGGACGTTTAAGGGTTTTGGTATCCGCTTCAGCAGAACATTAAATTTTGGAGGGGAGGTGTCATCTTTTTTCCTTTTCGCATAGTTGACAGACTTTGGGTTAACTCAGCAAAAAGGATACAAAACATGAGAAATTCGCCACGACAGTTAGAAGTGCGAGCGATGAAATCCTCGCCGCATCGCTTCATCTTCCCTACGCCTTCCCTCCCCCCATCTTCCTCCACTTCCTCGGTAAACATTACACCTGTCAAAAGTAATAGCTGGAAAAGCGGTATTACAGCAATTAGCAGATCGAAAGTGCCAGCAGCAATTGGATATGAACAAATAATGAGGTGAAGCAAAAGCCACAACGAAGTCGGTGACAGCAGCAAAGAGCTTGTCGTTCGAGGAAGGATGCAAAGTGGGTCTCGAGAGGAGTATCGTTGCGTTTTGCATGTCAATAATTATCCACCAAGACATTCATAGACGCAGATGCAATTTGTGTTCGCATACACTGCCGCACTCTTTTTCACACACAATTCTCAACAAAATAACACTCTTTTTGCCTCTCAAATTTGCGCCAATATCGACTACTCGTCATCATCTGATGGCGGAATTATATCCATCTACTGTCACTATTTTACATCAAAAGATCACCAACTGGAAATTGATGGACAAATGAACATAGGCATTTATAAGCAAAACATCATGCATATGCCAAGAGGCGATGGTAGCATGATGCGCTTTGCAAATAAAACTTTTCAATGGCACATAGAGTTCATACGAATGGTGTGGCACTGGCTTCTTTTCAAGTATTATTTAAGTGTCTCAAGTGCACTCCAAACAGTTTTCTATTTGAAAGCTTTTTCTACTTCACTTCAAAGACATTTCGTTCAGATGTGGAAGTGATGCAACGAATGGAAAGACACTCCAAGAAGAATGGCATGATATACGTCTCCGCAGGTTTCCCTAAAGCCTGCATATGATTGTCATACCTTGCGTACGTCTGTATCTCTAGTTTACGAGGTAGTTTTAACTCCCCAACTAGAACGAGCGTAATCTACGGCCCAGGTCCTCTTCCTATAACCTTTCCCATTTCAACTAGCCTATTTCCCGAAAGAGAAACTATAGACATTGAAAAGCACAATGAACCTCACCTTATTCTACACCTGGTTAAGTATGGATCAAAGCTGTCATCGTGGTGGAGAGTTGAAGAAACCGATCGACTCGCACTTGCCCGCCATTATTTTGAAAATTCCAGACAAACACGTCCCTGTCATTATTTTTGGGTTTGTGGATAAGCACTTTTCTCTGTTAAGCTTAAGTGCAGCAGCGCTTCTAGTGAGAATCACCTCAGCATACTTTTCGTTCAGTTTTTGAGAGCGTTTATTTCATATTGAGCTGAAGCTAGATTGGCAACTTATGAAAGCTCCCATAGCAACACTCTTCTCTCATTAAGTGATATTGTTGGATGCATCCAGTAAACTTGTCGGTTCGTTAAAGATATCATCAGCTTAGCATCCTTCCTGCATTTGGGATTAAACGATATTCGTGTGCTTATTCATCCAGGTGAACATGGCCGCTATAGTTAAAAAATGCAAACAATTCGAGCCGCTTGTTTTTGCAGTTAGAGCCCTTATGAGCAGACGCATTGATCCACCCTATTCCGGTCTTGAAGAAACAACTTTTGAAGTAAACCGTTCAGATGGGAGTTTTTAAATGATCACAGACCTCGCATGGATGCTACTATATGAATGATTTCTAATTTGCAGAACACTTTCCCACATATCTCTTAATGAATACCGAATTTTCATGGAATGGCTGTTATTTCTGCTCTGATTGAGACATCAGGGAAAAGCTTCCAACAAAACTGCATAGTCGCCTTGTTAAAAAGTTCTTTGATGGCATTCCCCCCCC
>JAARMF010000653.1:0-11532 GCA_022844705.1 Toxascaris leonina | reverse complement strand
AAGGTCATGAAAGCTCAACGGACGAAAATTATGCGAGCGGTAGCCTGTGGTCACAGCTGTGCTGCGCGATATGAAACCATCGAAATAGAGACATCCCTAATAGTTTCATAGTCATCCGGATTCGGTCTTCTACCGTTTCGTTCACTAACACGGTCTTGTTCAGCTGTTCCCCAGTTTGGATGAATTGCTATCGTTCTGAACATGTGCTCCTAGCTCTTGTACGTTTTGAGCCCTCAGCTGAGAGTTTTGAGAAAAGTAAATCTGCTTCTATGCCGTCGCCCCGTAACATTCGTGCTCAACGTTACAACAACGATGGAAGTGTTTGTCAAGCTTACAAACTCGATCTTGGCATCGATAACTTTAGTACGATGCGATAAATATGCAGTTACCACTGAAAGAGAAAATGGTATGTGTGATGAGGGGCGAGTAGCCTTAGAGGTGAGAATAGAAATATCAAGGAAATGGCCACAGCGAGAGAGGGTTACCATATGAAGTGTACGCTCCTTTCGCCTCTAAGACTTCATCACACATACCATCTGAGATTTTAACAGACACAAGCGTTTATTGATATGAATGTATGTCTTTGAAAGGCACAAAAACTTACCAGTACGAAGAGGGATGCAATTGTATTTTCTCGAGAGGAAAGGAAAATTTCTCCACAAAATCCTCTAAAACTTGTGAACTTCTGTTATCAGTCGAGTTCACTCTGCATGGGAAGAAGGAAATGAGATAGGATTCATCAACTGCGTCACTCTTTCCTCGCTTCATCCGCACTGTGCAAAAAAAAACGGTGAAAAGACAACAAGAAAATTGGTTGTGAAGCAAACAAGTGTGGCGATGGAATCTCGTGCGGATAGCACACGCTTCCTGACGCTTGCAACGAGAGCGCTCTCATTGTCCGATAGGCCAACCCTTGGGATTTCCGTTATCTCATCGAATGCGCTTAATGGCTTTGACATCTCAATTTCTGCAATAAATGCTTGTCGATAAAAACCTTTAAATCAAAGCCAATGCATTTCCTTGACGTAATATTCCCCAAATACCGAACTTATATTTTCAGGAGCACCGAAAAGAATTCTAAAAATGGGGGTTGGACCCACATGCAAAATGCTGTCAAGATGCCGGAAGCGATAAATTTTGAGCATAGAAAGTAGCCAAAAGAGGAATTAGTTCCAACAGAGCATTTCTTCGCACGAGGGAAGCATGATAAACACGCATTCTTGCAATCTGCGCAACTTCTCGACGAGTGTTTGCGCACGATTTGTTGGTAAAAACGCTCAGCAAGTAGCGTAACATTCCTTCAGATAATCAAGAAGAGTGACCATGGAGCTCATGTACGATATTTTAAATTAATTAGTTTGTGAGGGAATTTATCAAACTTTTCTACTCGAAACTTTGCTTTTTCAGAGAGTAAATAATTGAAGTGTTCCTGAAAACGAAGTTTAACAAAATCACTTTGCATCCTCCAAAATAACGACGAAAAGCGTTGTTCCCTCCACTCGGAGAATAGTTAAACAGCGCAGTTGCCGAAGAGGGCTTGAACAAAGGTCTTTCTAGGGAGTAAAACGAACTCAAATTTCCAGCTGTTTTTGAAGGAACGACGAAGTTTTTGACTCCTATTCATTTGGCATTGACTTTGTGAGATCAGCTCAATGCAATGAGAGGGAAACCTTCTCTCTGTAATTATGAGAAGTAAACGAAATCAAAATCTTCGGTCATGGCAAGTGGTGCAAGCATATTTTCAACGCGAAGGAAATGGAATGGAAAATCGGTGTCAATTATCGAACCTCTTCTTTGATTCAATACCCCTTCCTCATTTCTTCCTGAAGAATAGAAACGTCACTACTACAATCCTCCAAAATAGTACCCCTGTGTGCATCCGCAGCGTTTTCTATAGAAAGACAGGCTCCCTACTTTCTCCAACAAAGTTTTCAATCAAATTGTCCTTATTTGCAACACGGTTCTTCGTCAATCAAATTTTGAGAGGGATTTATCAATTATCCATTTATTGAAGGAGGGGGGGACGAGATGGCGGGTCTTTCTTCAAGAGAATATAGGAGCTATTCAATTTGTCAGTGCCGAATGATCTGCAGATATTCACCCCTTGGATGCTTTGAAAACATTGATCAACCTGATGCAGATATTGACGAAGTGAAAAGGCGTGCCATCTGAGTTGGCATGATATGTGGCTATGTATCATGCTCACCTGAACGACCAATTCCACAACTTAGGAAGGGAGAAATAGAGTGTGCTAAGCAACATCCCAGTGATTTTAACTGCTTCATCTGCCCGAATATGCCTACAGTAGAACGCACACAAACAGATCGAGAGGAAAACGTAAGCGCATCGAGTCGCTGTGGTGAACTCTTAGAAGACATTTTTGGCTCACATCCATTCGACGCGCACTTGTCTTCATTTCTGCTATATATCACAAAGTTGTGCGGCATTATAAAACGCACAGTGAAATTGAAACTGCGATGTTGAAAGTTCGGACAACGATGTTCATGGATGCATCGCACACAACGAGATCCCTCGAATAAAGACCCAAAAACGCCATTTAGCAAGAGGGTATTTCTCAACAACACCACCAATAATCTCATTACTACGTTCTAAAACGACATCTCTTAAGATCAAGATAAGCGGACATAGACTCTTTAGAAAGCTTGCAACATGAACAAAGCGGGGCATGACGGGGTCGAGTAAGCACATTTATGTATTAATGAACATGTGCAGCTTGTCGAGTGAATATTGGAGAATGCGTGAAGCTATCGCGATATTTAGTGCTGCCTCAGTTATATCGATTCATAGCCGTCGTCCGCATTTATATAGCGACAGCCTCAATTCAAAGTTCGCATTCTACGGCACAATGCCTTTCCTTGACGGATTCGAAACGCGATTCGTTCGAGTATGTCCTTTCGCAATGCGGCTTTTCCTTGATGTGCCTAAATGCTGCGTTGACAACATGACGGAGAGGTAATTCAGCAGTCGAGCACCAATAGGCACTGAAAAACACCAGTAAGCATCGTCGCAAAGCAAACGATAAAATCACGATGAGTATTTTCTTGTGAGCCTGCCTTTTATCGTTCATCAACATTGTTTTTTTCATCACTACTTATCTTGCCTAAGCCGAGATACCTTCAAATTGGGAGAGAGAGGATGTTAGAAGTGGAAAAGCATGCTGGAAGAGGCTAATAAGGCAACCGCTTGCACTCGTCTTTTACACTCGTCCAAACAACCACTTTGATAAATTATCAGTAAATAGTGAAATACAAAGGAAAAAAATTCGACAAGTGCATGAAAAATAACCCGTTGATATTTCAGCGACTCTTATAATATATCTGGAAACACTATTGACCTAACCGGCTGCGAGCTTCCTGCAGTTTTCTACACAGCTGAACGCCCATAACTTCTTTCGATGAAAAGTAAGCAAGATGGAATGTTGGTCCGAGACAATCCTATCAACTTCACGCATATCTGAAGTGTGCGTAGGTGATATTCAATAAGTATCTCAGCTCTAGTTCCGTAACCAAATTCCTTGCATATAGTCATATGCGCACTTGAACACATAGAAATATATACGCATGCAGACGATCTAACGCACACGCATACGCAAACACGTACTCACTAGAACATGTACAGACCTGAGCACGTTTATGCGCACATGCAGCTATGCACACCTGGGTACACGCACCCACGCGTGCAACCACTCGTAAAAATTAGTGGAAGATTCGCTTTCTTCTATGCCACCGGCGCAAGATGCAACCACCTGGCAGGTTGGGAAATGCATGCCAATTTTAGATGCTTGCAGATTCCTGTGAGTCCTCATGATGTTGATGCATAGAACTGAAAGCGATAGACGATGTCAAATTGTTCTCGCCACTATATCCATCAAATTCCGAAGGCCTCCCATTAATGGACATTAGGCTGATATGATCTGTTCGATATTCAGACGCACCTATCATGAAAACGTATTGGAGTGGAACCGCAAATATGCAATTTCAGCGACATATTTGAAGTTTGTATTGATTTACGAATTCAGTCAAGCCTTAAACAAACGATAATTTGGATACAATAACTAAATTCGCAGAATGACAAATACGATTTCAGACTACATCCGCCAAACATGCTCTTGAACCACAATTAATCGCGAAGCAACTGATCATCCTTTGTGTGATATTTAGGAAAAAATACTTTATTCTCATGGGGTCAAATAAATTCTCCTTCTTAGGAAGGCATTTAGTGAAGACTTCCTAGAAAATGCAATCTTTTTTATTTCTTGAGCGTATTCTTTTCTTCCCCGCAATGTGACGCCTCCAACACTGCGATTGTTCGAAATGAATAATCCTTACCGCACAAGAAGCAATGCAAATATCATAGCCAATCTCATCCGGCTCAAAAGTTATATAGTGATCCAGAGACACTCTAAGTGCCCGAAATGTGATGGCAGCAAATTAGCACCCTGACTATGCCAAATGCCATAAAATAGCTGAGAATAAAACGTCAAGCTGAACATGCTGAACTGATGAAAGCACTATGCGATCAGAAACAGAAGTGAAACATATCGTCAACAATAATTGGCAAGCCGTAGATCAAGTCCTATGAAGGAGCTCAAGATGGCGCAGAAAAAAATGGATATAAAGGTTTCTAGAAGGCTAGCGATTCTATCCAATGCGTCTCTAAGTACGCTCTTCAGCCAGAATTTTAATGAGTATTCAGCTATGCCGAATCCTCGATTCGTCCCAATTCCGCGAATAGACCTTTTGCAAGCTTTTGAAGGGACCACTGGAAGCGATCAAGGAGGAAATTGTAGCAGATGAGAAGTCGTCGATGGGAGCGCCCATCCTTGTTGAAATTCAAAGCGGAAGATGTCTCAATAATTATTAATTGCTGCAACGGTTCATTACATTAGGGTGGATTGCGCAAGAAGGCATTTTTACATTTTTTTTGTTCGAGGAAGTGACATGGACACCGGGATGCGCAAGAGACTGAACAAGCCTGTGAGTTTCTGGGCAGCTCGTGCATCGACGAGCTCCGATAAGTAGTGATAACTGGCTCAGGTGCAGATATAGCATGCACTTTATGAAAATGAGCACAACGTACTGCTCGCTGGAACAGGAAACACGGATTGTAAGAGATAACTGCAATAAGCAGTTCAGGCGTCGATGATGATTGTGCATCTTTCCACTCTGGCAACGAAATTTTGAATCCGATGAAGATGAAACTGATGATTTCGAAAAGACAGGTAGAAAATTGGGCTGGAGATGCGATTTGTTAAAAGATTGAGCTGCGCGGTTCGCACAGTGCAACTGTTGCTGGCGGTGGTTTGAAGGAAGCCGGATATAGTACTGAGTCCGTGCACTAATAAGAGTTACCCAAAAGCTCAGGATAATACAGCCAACAGCTGAACGACCGTTCAAGGTCCGTGTTGAATTTAATTTGAACGTTCTATTAGTGGTTGTCAACCCATAGATCATTTTTGCAAATCGACAACAATGTAAGTTGACTCATGCAGATAAAGCATCTGGTAGAGAGGGGAGAGCAAACTTCATCCCCTCCTGTCTTTTCAAAAGAATGTGGTTCATATACGCGTTTGCTTGATGGTTGCTATATCTATCGTTGTGAAAAAATGCTCTTTGTTTTTCTGACCCATTTGTTCCAAATCCTATTTTCCGTTCTGTGGTTCATTTCGCAGCTGTTATATTTCATGCCGGTATAGCCCATTAAGGTTCAGATGGCTTCGGTTTTCCAGCGGTCTCTGATTTCGACCTTTGACATATCGCTGTCTTTCTACGTTCGTTTTGTGTGCTTTCCGAAACCTGCCTCTTCTCAATTGGGAATCGTCTACATGTGAAAATGGGTGGTAGCTGTCTAGCTGATTAGGCGATATCGCAGAAGGTTTCAGTGGTTTCGACGGTCGCGAAATGAGCGTGGACAATCTGCCCCTGCGATATTCGCCCATCAACAATATCATCCAACTCGCTTTTGATGAAAAAATTTATGATTTTATTCTGCAGATTGTTTCGGTGGTCTCTAGAATCTTTTCAGTCAGTGATCGCACTGTTCTGACCGCTTTTATTCGTTGTGGTCATGAATAATGTGGCTTCTCTTCTCGTTTCATATATATCAAGAAAAAGTCATGGTACAAGAGATGCAGTACTAGCATTGGACTTTTGGGACCGAAATACCTGGTGCAGTATTGCACCAATTTCGACATCGTAAATAGATCACAGGCACAGTGCAATAGGTGTTTGAAAAAGTGGTGGAAGTACAGTATTATGCCAAAAATTTTGGCACAATGGCATCCCTACTATACAAACACCTTGCTCACTTGTCGCACCACACACCGCCAACTTTTCCGGGAGCCTGCGCCTCTCAAATTAGCTGCACACTGGAAATGATGCTTGCAAACACCACTATTGCGCATCCGCTCTGCTTGAATACACAAACCTATTTAACTCCTGAAATAGCACACCTCTCTTCGGACAAGGAATCGTCACGACTATGCAATGCATATGGCATAGCGCAGAAAATTTTCACCTACACTGACATCAGTAGCTTTACCTTGAACACGCATTGCATACCTGTAAATGGGGTAAGCATACGACGGCATGCACAGAGCAACAAATTGGTTGTAAGACAGTTTTAAAATGAACATCAACGCTGCATTTGAACTGGCTGCTGAATGTCCCGTTACCCATCCACTGGACAAGCAAAACGCTGAAAATCTGTAACTGGCAACAACTTTCGGGTCGTAAGAGAAAGAAGTCATGTTCAGCTCTCAGTGAAAAGCAATCACCTCCCTTCGACTTCCCGTTTACTCACAATCGCAGGAAGTACCGCAAACCAATTGGACTAGAAACATTAAGAGTAGCATATCACATTCATTACATTCTTTCTACCGCGTTGATATCTTCCTTACGAGACGTCAGCTTTCTGTCTCCGCCAATTTCTTTCTTATTTTCTTTCTTTCCTTAAAAGTTCAGCATTCTTTCTTCCTCACATAATACCTCCACTAATACTGAGAGGAGTTGCACTTCTCCAAGGACCTATGGTAGAGAAAAGAAGCAACTTGTTCGAGTTTTGTACGGGAACAGAGGTTTCCAATGGAGGAACTTATTTTTCTTTTTATTAGCTTTAGAGGAAAATGTTTGAAATCAGCGCCATTGTTGGACTAAGGATCATTGGAAAAACACCTCGCTCGTCCAAATTTCGCAAATGCAGCAAAAAAGCGCCATAGTGATCGAGCCTTGACAGTCGTCAACTCGTTAATCAACGCACACCACCCTGCGGACACAGTCGGATGGGCGATCAGTGAACTTTAATTCAATTCGATGTCCTTCGAACTTCAATACACTTTTGGACGTAAGGGAGATAACTGAGGACTTTGAGGCAGAGGAGATATATCCGTTGGTAGAATTTATGAAATTCATTCAATATATTACAGTTCTTTTTGGTCTCTACGATGCATGAACCTCCATTAAAGTTAAGTGGCTCTAAAGCCTCTCTCTGATAACAACTATTTTGCGGATATTCACAACTATTGCTGCAAGACCTGGTGCTTCGAAGTGATCGCTATATTGCAGCAACGTCAGCTGCCTTCACTTCGGAGGGGTGTCTCACCGAAATTCTTAGAGATTTCGGTACTCAGTCGAATACATCGATTACAGCTGTTGCTAGTGAGAAACGGAACCAGATTTCTGATGCGCAATAAATTCGCAAATTACTAAATTACAAATGCAACATTATTGATCAAGCTACTTCGATAAATCACTAACAACACCAACGTGCCAACGTGCCAACTATTCGGTTAGCTATAGAAGACGCTATGTATAAAGTGGCCCTTGTTGGCTGGAGGTAATCCATCTCACCTTTCTCAATTTATGAAGCATCCAACCATTTCAATTCATTCTCCGTTGTGCCCCAAGTAAAGACCAAACTACCAAAGGCGAACTGGGCAGAGTCGTCATCCGTAACAACAGCAAATTTCAGTTTCTGAAATTTGCCCACTGATAAAAGGGCCACTTGGTTGCTTCCTATAGTGGCTCCCGTCATCTCTGCGCAATGAGCCACTGCTCTTGGATACTCCTTTACGATCAATTCCTAAGACATTTTTTCCTACGGATGATGTCCGCGATGGATTTCCGGAAAAATCGCTAACAGGAGAGCTGAAGGACTTGAAGGACCACATGGGCGGAGGAGACAGTGTGATTCATCCAGCACTCTCCCCCAGAAGAATGAAAAGGGCGGTAGAGGAGCAATGTTGCACAATCTGACCAGTAGGCCGACTACCTGGTGGTACAACATTGATCACAGCAATCATGGAGAGGAAGAGGAAAGGAAATGGTCCTCAAACCGTTTCCTTTCCTCTGAATCTCCAAAAACCTTTGGGCTTTCAGGCATTCAAATATGCTCACGAAGGAAAAAGGATACCCCCTGTCGTCATCTTATCTCTATACAAACCTGGTCGCGTTGAATGTTCGGATGCTCAACGAGGTCATCGAAGATATCGATAGCATGGAAGCGATCCAGCGCAGTTTGATTCTCGAGAGCGACCGTATGGACATTGGAAATAGCGCCCAGTGTGCTTGCTACGACATATGTGCAAGACTTTCGGGTGAGTAATTTATGCTCGGATGAAGGTTATAATCGACGAAAGTTCAAGAAATGAGCAACAGGTTTCAGAAAACGATTATTCGTATGATTTTTTGCACCACATTTTCGCAATAACACTGTTGGCAGAACGATGCAAAGATCACGAAATTCCTCTATGTCTACCCTTCGTCGATTTCAAGAAACCCTTTGAATATTTAGGGCAAAACGCTGTGCGAGTGAGGGGATTGATCCACTGAACATCACAATCACTACATATCTAGTGACAAGATTGCACACGGAATATCTGATGAACTAATAAAAGTAACATTTGGTGGAGCAGTGAAGCAAGGAGACATTTGCTCCAAGGCCTTCACATGCATACTCAAAGATGTACTGCAGAATATAAGGATAACAGAGCGATTTCGCATGAACGGCGATGCACTGCAAATGCTCTCAATTGCAGATGACGTCGTGCACATTGCAGGAACTCTTAAACATCGCAAAATTTGTCGAATGAATTAAGCTTCATTGCGAGCAGAGCAGGTCTCAAAAATTACAGTGGCTAAATGTGGCGAGTGAATAATCCACGGGCTTGACATGAATATCGAAAACCAACGCGTCAGACTTTTAGACAGATATCTTCATAAGATGCGAGCGATACAATTGGACAACGATATCGATCAAAGCTGAGAAGAAAAGCAGAGTGCTTAACCTTTACCGCGCTTCACGAATAAGAAAACGGACCGTATGTGAAAGCGAAGTTGTTCATCAGCGCTGTTCTCCCCGCTCCTTGGATGCGAAACGTGAAATGAACTCTCGCAGAAGAGCGGAAACTATCGGCTACTCAGTGTATCACTGAAGGATGTGTGGTTGGCTTCAACAAGCTGCAGCATATCTCCAACGAAGACCTGCGATCTCGATCTGGCATCG
Source organism: Toxascaris leonina (assembly GCA_022844705.1). NCBI lineage: Eukaryota > Metazoa > Nematoda > Chromadorea > Rhabditida > Ascarididae > Toxascaris > Toxascaris leonina. The sequence goes on along the minus strand of JAARMF010000653.1, from coordinate 2,010 downwards.
AAGGCGTCGTTGAAACGATGCACGCCAGAAAGTAGGGCTAGACACGTGGCAACGACGAACAGCAGTCACTGAACACAGTTGATTACTGTGCGGTTCCCACAAAAAACGACAAGAAAATGTGGATCGGCAGCGTTGCGATGGATGGACCCGCTTATGTGTCGACGCGGAATCACATGCGCCAAGTGCAAGACCAGGATGAACGTAAGAATGGCTGGCAGCTGCATCGATAAGGAGAAACGTATCGACGAATCTCGGAGTGTCTAGACTACCTTCCATGCCCATTCAAGCTAGCTTTGCTTTTAAAGCTTTGCGAAGTGCAGCGACTGTAACAGTCTCCGATGAAAACCTAATGACCTCTTGCCTCGTATGCGATGTATACAGCGACGTCTCTTCGAATCAACATTTATTTTCATGCATGCACATCATTACCACAGTCGTCTGATCGGAAAACGTGCGCTGGAAATGGCCATCGACACTTAGAAGTTCTGAAACTGGAAGATTATTACTGCAGCAGTAACATCCGCAATAGTTCACTCCGACGCATCTTGCGTAGTTTAAAACCTTAATGGCAACGTATACCCAAGCCAAGCTTAAACATGGTCCCATCATTTCTTGTATCCTCCATCTCTCACCATACTGGGTTCTTTTCCGGTACCTGTAACAATTTTGAGGTGAGACCTACTTAGATTACAAGACTTTTCACTCTGCAATAAAGCGACAGGACTGTTACACGCTCTTTCCAGAACATCTCAAACATACTGTCCCTTCGTCCTGCATCTATACTATCTACACATCTCGCACGGCATTCGCCCATCATGACGCCTGTGCCAGATTCTGCGCACTTCCACCGACCGAAACATCCATCGCCATGAACGTTTTCCAAGACGTCCAAGGACACAGATCACAGGGCCCAAGTTGTCGCTGCCTGACATATCAAGTGAATCAATCTCTCAAATTAAGAAACACTCCCAGCCGAGAAAATCAGCCACGAAAACACCGCCATTCATCCTAGCTACAAAACCTCAGTACTTACGCGGTAAAAACTGCTGTTGCTAAAGTTGTTGAAGTTGCGACTGTTGCTGAAGTTACGGTTGTTGAAATTACTGTTCCCAAGACTGTTGAGGCTATAGTTGAGGTTGTTGATGTTGTTACTAAGGCTATTGAGGTTGTTGTTGAGGCTATTGAGGTTGTTGAGGTTGTTGCTGAGATTGTTCAGAGTATTGTTGAGGTTGTTGTTGAGGTTGTTCAACGTGTTGTTGACGTTGCTGTTGAAGTTGCTACTGCCGAAGTTGCTGCAGAAGTTATTGTTGCCGAAGTTGTTGAAATTGCTGCTGTTGAAGTTGGAGTTGCTGGACCACTGGTTGTTCCACGCCATTCCAATAACCCAACAACACTTAGTTGCCTCGCTGCTCGCCAAACACTACAACAGATGACCATTTTGTGGTCTTATATGCCAACATTTTAAGCAAATTCTGCTTGTTTCTCACAGCAGATGGCATATCATTATAATGTGTCATAAAATGCAAAAGTTTTGCTGGATTGCAGGACCCATCATACATTAATGGTAACAAACTAGTCAGAACCTGTGCTGCGTAAAAGTTAACGACCCGTCGGTGTGAATTTCAATAAATATGTGAATGGTGGTCAATCTGTATCGTCGTTCATGGTCGCAGGAAAGCTTCATCAAAAGCGCAAGTTCTGTCCACAGAAGAAATAATAGCTTAGATGCTAGTTTTTCAACGAATGCTGTTCAAATAAATGGAGTGAGCCTACGCAAATAGCAGGCAGAATGCATCTATAAAGTAGATTAAGTAGATTATTTTGTGCGGGCGGGATGCATCTGCAATAGTAGATTATTTTGAGCACGCAGAATGCATCTGTAACAGTAGATTATTTTGAGCAGGCAGAATGCATCTGTAACAGTACATCATTTTGAGGTTAGGGTCGGGTAGGGTTGGAGATTGGATTCAGAAGATCGAAATTCGTAAGAAAACGATCAAACGCCGTTGT
>JAARMF010000652.1:25836-73330 GCA_022844705.1 Toxascaris leonina | reverse complement strand
GTAATGAAAAATGAGTACATAAGCTCTCAGAATCTTTATTCAGTAGTAATTCTACTACTGGTATAGCGAAGAAGAGAACTAATTAAATACCGCTTAGATGGAAAGTGTTACGAATGTAAAAAAAAATCAAATGCCAATATACAAGGACAACCAAATGCTATAAATATCCATCAAATATAAACATCGATGTTCTTTACATTTAAAGAAAAAATGTTTTTTAAAGAAAGCACTAAAGAATTTTCAAGTTATTGCCAAATATTTCGGAAAACTCGATAACCACTTCGTCAGCTGGGCAGCATCTTTTCAGCGGGAAAATGCATTCGTAGCCTTTTGTAAGCTTACCATTATTGTAGTATTGAAAGCAAACTACTAACATATGAATTCTAAAGAAACATCCTCAAAGAATTTCGAAATACATCTAACCGCCGAGGCGTTTAACTCGAGGCTGTGCGATGACCGAACACTGGAGTTTTATTTATACATAAAAAGTTCACAATTATGAGCAATATTTTCCATTATTTTTCTATAGCATCCAAGGTAATCAATACTCACCAGATAGACCGATAGACCGCTCCATATATGCAAATGAGCCTTGCTTGCATATTAAACATAAATTCAATAAGCAATAAAAATGCAAATAACGCACCATATGTTTGCCAAGATTGTTGACTTTACACCTGAATTCGATGTCTTGTCCCTTAAGTGCCGTTACATTTTGCATCAATGGCTCGATGAAAGTAGGCGATGGCATCCTGCTACAAGCTGAAATTAAAACTCCTCTTTCACATTCTGTCACTCATGTGAAGCAGAGACAAAAAAAAAAGAAAATGGAGCATTTGTGCAAGATTTAGTGCTTACCGTTGCACAATAAATACAACTCATCTCCAAAATATTGCTCTCTTATATGACGAAGAAAAACTATAAAAGGCCAAATATATTATTCACATATATAAAATATATAAAAGATTGAATATATAGTTTCAGAGTCAGTGTGACATCTCATCGCAAAAAAATCCTCAAAGTTGGACAAATTGGAAAAACTTTGTGGGAATGTATGTACTCAAAAGAACATTCGATGAATTGAATGACCTTTTTATTTGAAAAAAAAACGATTTGTAAGCGGCTGAACGATTCGATTTTTTGTCTCTCACTTGAAAACACTCAATTCAGTCTATTCTTGCGATTAAAAAAACAATAAATAAGTTTCCGAAAGGTAGAATGTCATTGCCTCAAGTTGTATTGGGAAATAATATTATAAGAAACAATCGCTGCTATATTAGCATTGCTTCACCAGTCATCTTTTGAGATGAAATGAATGTATGCGATGATAAGATGAAGATGTGTTGCACCAGTATTTCTAAGGAAAAACGAGAACTTCTAAAAATTGGACCGCAGCGAAGAGATGGAAGGGGGGAGGCGGGAGAGGGGGAATGGGGAAATAAAGACGAAACCTTTTACTACCATTTAGATCAAACTATAAAGTAATATCTTGTTCAGATTATGCGTGTCATTTTGTGTGTTATTGAAATTTTTTACAGGATCCCAATCATCTGCATATTTCATCTGCACAAATGTGTCTATTTGCTTGCGTCTATGTGTCCATTACTTTCAAACCTTCAAATACAGGATAGGAAATTCATGCCTATCGTCTGCGAAACAGAATGAAATCCATCCACCACAAATTCTGTTCCGATTATTTATACCGTATATACTTCATAAGATCTTGCAAATTCACCTTCAAAAATGCTTTGTAGCAACATCTTGTTTGGATATATATGCTCGTGACTACCTGTCCGGTATCACTGAAGCTTGTTTAGTAATTGAAGGATGATTGCATTGCTATAATGATATCAATGCCTAGCTCAGTATTGCCGTTATGAGTTAATAACAGAGTATAGACTAAACTGTGCCAACGTCTATTCATCTCACTAGCAGTTGTATACTCATTTATTACGGCTTATGCAGATATGACAAAGAGAGTCATGCAAATGTTGCATCCAATCCTGCAGCCTATATACATCGGAATATTACTAACGTTTGCTGCCATCCTTTTCCATACCCTCACCAAACACTCCTTTCGTCATTATGTCGGATTATTTAATTGCACCTACCGCAATAGCTAGTTCTCTCGTTTCTCCAATACGACTTACTTTAACACATCATGTGGAGCTGTAGCTGCTAAAATGTAGCAATCCAACTCATCACTGGCACGCTCTTATACTCATCTTTTTTGCATCCCTTTAGATGACGAGGGCCAAAGTTCGACAAGAATGAATAATGCAAAACGTATTCGCGAAAACACTTTTTGGCTTGAACGACGTTCAAGGGTTGTCATCCGCATCACAAAGTGAATTAATGCGTCGAATAAGAAGCAATTCTGTTTCGATGAATGGTTTTCATAAAGTACTATGTTTTTATGTTGACAGTTAAATTGGTGCAAAGTTTGCTTTTCAGAAATTATGCCCCACTTCCAGAGTTTTTTCAACCAACAAAGCGCTCTCTCTTTCTCTGTTTCTTACTATTTCCTTCTCCTTTTCCCTCCCTCTCCTTCTTCTCTTCCCCTTTCTCTCTTTGACTAATGCCAATCAAAAATCCTTCTTCGGTTTTAATCTTTCTGAAGGATATGAATTTCGGCAGAAACCATAGATTTTATACGTGAGTTGAGCTGNTTGCTTTTTATCGTTTTTTTTTTTAAATTTGCTTTTTTTTTTACTTTCCTCACTGTCTTAAAATGATTGCTCAATCGTATTTGATCAAATTTGTATTAGTAAACGATCGACAAATTGGCGCACATAAGAGCTCTAGTTATAGCACTCACATATGTGATCCCAGTAATAAACACTAATAAATGCTGCCAGCCCCCATACTCTTCAAGTTTTTTAAGAAAAATTGCAATGGGATACTAAAAAACAGCTGAAAGTAATGAAAATCCTGGAAAAAACGGTAGGATGGTGATTGAAAATGAAGAGAACTCATTGGAAAATTTAAAACTTTCGCCTTTGTTCGATGTCTTTTCAATTTGACGAGTGGTAGGTTTTCGGTGAAAAGTAGCGAGCACAGAAATTTGCCAAAAATTGAGTTATTATTAATTCCATGCGATCCTTATTCTATTTTAGAACAATTCTAGATTGTTACACGAATGTGTCTCTTTTTTTTTAAATCGTTTTTGCATCCATTTTACGATGTGCTAAATAGTAACCCATTAAGAACAGTGGAATAGAAGTTTTCATTTTCCGCCTACATTTTCTGCTATAAGTTTTATGGCTTTAAGCATCTAAATCTTTCGCTCAATTATATAAAAATTATTTCAGCTAGCTACATTTCATCTATACAATACGATATGCACACATTAGCATTAGGAGGTATCATCCACAAGGATGTGAAACATTTTTGACATACTGGACACCACGTTGATGGTAATTGCGCAGCTGCTCTCGGCTGTTAAAGTCTGCTTTTAAACTTTATTGTGGAAGGGCAATTATAACGCCACTCCAATTAGTTCCTCTTGTTTTTAGTTTGTATTTAGATATACTCTTTCATTGTTTTAAAAACATAAAGAAGTAAGAAATCAAAATGGATATGGTAAACAAGTTGCAACCTATGCCTACATTATTTGCTTAGGTTGTTATTATTATTTCTATTTTTTTACCATCAACATCACCATTAGCCGTTCAAGATATCACCACTATCACTATCTTAGTTCCGCTCTTGTTCTTATTGATTCACAAAAACGCACTGACCATTCTTCCCACTTTAAAAGAATTTAATACTTATCGCCCCTTTTTCGCTTCATTTTTACGTTGTGCACTTATAAATCCTTTTGCCATCTACATAAGGTAGACCCCTCGTTTGCCTCATTCGTGCAATGAACTTTTCAACTGTATCTGCACCGCATCTTCTCCATTGCTTCCTTACCTCTTCTCCTTGACTAGTTTTTCAAACTAAAAGAACTTTTATACAGATAAAAGTCATAGAACTGTGATAACCAACTGATCGTAAATTAAGACATATTACAATGATTGTTGACTAATCAATTAAAATTTACCTTTAATCAATTAAAATTGTTTCTTCAGAAAATTTTTACAGCAATCATAAAATTTCACTGAGTGATATTACTTCACAAGAGTTTTATCGCCGATCTCAATCTTTGATGCCACAATGTCCATCATCTTGTAGTAATTTCCTTTCCGTCGTTTAAATAAGACTCTTTCGATGCCTCATTGCTGTTGTGTCTTTGCAAAGTTGTCCTCATATCCAGAGGATATTAGAGCTTTCAAATGAAAACGTTTGACAGCGCTACCCAAGTATAATATGCTGAAGAGTATTTCACCACAACAAATACTTGTAACTCGTGAGGGAGATTGAAAACGTTTGAAAGGAGCATAAAATACCTTCCATATTAGATCATCCGCATGAGTCCCTAAAAACTTGGCCAATTTTCTTCTCATTTCGATCCGAAAAGTGCGTTCCTCAAACGTTTTCCTTTGCTCCGTGCCAATTTCCGCTTCAATAATCTAATAATTTTGTATAGGAGAAGTTGCAGTTAAATCATATAATAGCATAATAAACAGTGCTGCCGTATTGCATCTAATAATCTAGCCGTGTGTGTCTGTCTGTATGTCCGTGTGTATGTCATATCTAATCATTCCACTCTTAGCGGCTAATATAATCCTTTGTGACATGCAAATTGAATAGAGAGAGCATCGCACTATTTGGGAGCAAAAAGCATGACGGCGTGCAATAATTAAGAGACGAGCACCCACCGCACTCATCATCAACACGTCAAATAGCCACTTGCTCAATACCGACGAACCATGATGGGGTACTCAGGACACTAACCAAGATTTATGGAAAATAATGCCCAACGACGAGCATATATCAGAAGGATAATTCAAACACACGTTATTGCGATAACGTCTATTAAGTTGATAAAGTTGAAATTTTTAATTGACCTATTCAGCTTCTTCAGTCATTACATTAAGCTAATAACTTTTGGGATATTCCTTCTGGCCCAAAAATGGAATCTCAGATGGACGCTTTCGGAACTTTTAAAGGAGAACACTCGTGATAAGGTGAGAAGTGAAAAGCTATAAATGGATGTTAGCATCGATGAAAATGTGTCAGCGAAAGAAGAAGTATGCAAAAACTAATGCGATGATATGTACTGTTTGCAATCTAACTCACTAGACCAACCTGCTCCATCAATTTAACGGAAACATAAATCAATAGCAATAAATGCTTTCGAGAAGTGGATCAACGTCAAAAATTTCTTCCTGATAAGACAAGTATTTGCTTGGCAACTCATACCTGTTGTATTTCATAAAGATAAGCAAGCTTTATAATGAGTGGATGATCTCTTATAGGAGGAGGAAGACTTCAAGAAAAATTGAGGGAGAGTCGAGAAAACGGTGAGATGAAGAGACAGTGTTTTAGCGAAGAAAATCACGCCGATGAGTGAGGTGGAAGGATGAGGATCTCAGCGAAAAATTGAAGATGGAAGTTTGAGAGTCCATTCTCTACCAGGAGTGGCCCTACAGGATGAAGGAGGTCCTAATAAGTCCAAAGACAAATGACGTAAGCGCAGTCCCTCGTCAACGCACCGCCAGAGATGTGCTCTGTGAATTGAGCCACACAGCGCACTAGTTGAGATTACGGGACAGCGAATGAGTACATTCGGCATGTAGCCATCATATGTTCTCAGAAAAAGTTTGCAAAAATTTCCAAGAAATCGAGCTGTCAAGAAAAACTTCTATATTATTATTAATATTGCTGCTGTATCATAAACAAAATTGTAATATTTATAAAAATATATGAAAGCGGTAATAATATTTTTATTTGTTATCATTATTGTTATTGAACCTATAAATTATAGATGACGGAAAAATTGAAATGCATTAATTCGGTTTGTGAAAAATCACCCCAAACTATCTTCGCATCTATGAGTACCTTCACCTCGACTGCTTTTCATTGACGTGGGAAGAAAGGTTATCAATAAAAGTGTGATCAGCATTAAATAAATAACGTAATCAACATAAAGCGACTTTGAAAATAAATCGAATACTTTAGACAAATAATAAATGATTAGAATAACAAAATTGGACCTGGTTGCAACCTGAAGTTTAATTTTGAAAAGAAAAATTATTTACTGAGTGCAAAATTCGAAATAAATTAATAATAATTATTGAATTCTAAAGAAAACATTAAAGTCATAATTTTCGGATGTCGCACTATAAAAATTGTTCAAATCGTGTCAATTCAAATATCGAAAAAAGAAACTTCATCTCATCATAAGCAACTGCAAGATGCCCCCAAAGAAATAACACTGGTGTCTTTACCAAGAGTGCGTGGATAAAGCGATTTCAGTTTATTGTTAAAAACTCATTACCAAGAGAAACCGTGTTGAGATCATCTACTCTGACCATGAAGGGATGGGCGCGTTTTCTTTAACAGCTGGATTGGTCTATTGCTTCCGCGATATCGGTTCTTTGCTCCCGCCAGCAATTTTAATTTACGATAGTTGTGCCGCTAAGAGGACGGCAGATAGTACCATAACAGTGTTAAAATGCTGGAACTTTTAAAACGTTGGTTATGAAAAACGATCCTGAGTGTTAAAAGCTGACGTAAACGTTGCGCTTGACTTGGGTCCTAAAATAGCAGCTAATTGCTGATGGCGCAACTATGAGGGATCCTTTTGTCGCGTCGCCGATCTCTTCAGCGATAAAGCGTATTTAAGTAAACGGTTGAATTTGTTGCCGGAAGCGCACTAAAAGACCGTCGTAGAGTATTATTAGCTGAGAATGTGATGTACAAAAATTGTGCCTGAATAGTGTTATAAGTGTGAATGACAGAATACACTTTTGCATATATGCACAAACGTCGATCCACTTTCTCCTAGGAAGAACAGACGTAAAACTGCTTACTTTAGCACAGCAAAAGCACTGTCTTTAGAGATTTGTCTTAATTAGAGTGGCAAACGATTTTGATTTCCTTTCACAAAAACAATAGCAGTTTTATTCGATTTCAATGCGATGCGCAAATAAAGTCTACATCCTTGGACTAAGTTCGATCTTCTAGCCTTTTAGACTATAAAACCATCTCTAACCAACCTATATTTCGCGTAGTTTCATTAATGCATTAAACTTAATAAGCGAACGAGCACTTCCGAGAATTACCGTTGAAGAGATGACACAAAAACGACGGAAATGCGAGTAGTGAAGTATCGGCCATTTTCGCAGTAACGTATTTGTTATGCGTCGTATTGCCCGAGGGGTGCTGAGCAAGAAGATTTAGTTAACCGACCACGCTCCTCAGGCTTTTCGATGACATGCCGCATTAGCTAGCCATTAGCTGCGCATTGAAGATACGACTTCACGGTCAAGCATCAGCCGCAATAAGCGCATACATACGTCTCAACGAATATATCAGTCAAAGGGTTGAGATCATCCCCCTCCCCATCCCAAAATCGCTAATCTTTAATGGTGTTGCCTCTCACATAAGCAGATTTGAGCGGCTCTCGAGTAGTGCTTATTGCTTGCTTTACGCCCAATCAACAACACTGGTTCTTGTTTGACATGTGGCAGTAGCAAACGTAGGCTATTGTCATCTATTAAAAGTCTAGATATGAGACGGGATGAATAGCAAGTTTTCGCAACTGCTAATGACAATGTCGCCTTTAGAAAGATCTCTGACCCGAGACAGAGATCCATAGAAATGATATGTCTTGACGGAGAAGAGGCAGACAATAAACACGGAAGAGGAGAAGAGGAGGAAGCAACAGAGAGTTACACTTCTGGAAAGAATCGCCGAAGGCATAGTTTTTGCAGATGTGCTCGAAATAAAGATCATTTTGCATTATTACTATATAAAATCAGCGACGATTCAATGCGAAGATTTCTGGCTGCATCGGATCACCCCAAAACAAGTTCAGGCAATGCGAATTAACTAGGTCTAGATAAAATTTGCTCCAGCTTCTCTTCCATCGATATTACAATCAGTTTTCAAATGTAAAGGAGGCCTTAGGACATTTGAGTAGCTTATAATGAAAGCAAAACAATTGGCAACATGCGATAAAACAAGTAATGTAAAACGATGATGACTGTAGCCTTATCAGCGGTGATATTTCTTTAATGCTATCAGTAATCAGTTAGACGATGCGAAAAGAACGTTATATTCGGTGTTATATTCAGAAATTTAAAGTATCATAGGTTTCAGTCGAGCAGATTTATTTGATATTTTGCATTTATGTCCGCTATAATTTAATGAATAATTTTCTGCAGCGTCAGCAAGATTCATATGAAATAAAATATTAGCAAGCGAGTTGTTTTTAACTTTTTTTGCCAGAAAAATGCGCATTTAGTGAGACTCCATCTCTGGACCGCTCGCTGAATCGCCCAGTCAGCAACGGACTTGTTTAATTTGTAAGATGCTAATCATTCTATCGTTCATTGAGGTGTTCATCACTTTTGATGCATTCGCAATCGAAAGAACTAGGTCAAGCTTTTTTGTTTTGTTTTATGGGCCCAATTGAGTAATCTATCTTTACACAGAGGGCCACGCCCAGAATATGACAGACAAACAAACAAACAGACAAACAGATAACAGAAGGTCGCAGATAAAAGGCATGAAGGAAGAGTCTCATTCCATATTGAAAAAGGAAACTGTGCTATTCGATGAAAGGGTAAAGGATAAAAGGATAAAAATCTACCGATCGATGGAATCCAATATCCATCGAAGGACAAAAAGACATCAATAGATTTTGCTTGGAAAATATTATGAGAAACATTGCAATTTAAACCTTTGAATTGTTTTAGTTAAATGATTTTAGCTTCCTTTATGTCGTATTGAAAGTAAGTTTTCTATCGAAGTTTTTTGGTGGTTTCCTTCACAGTAACAATCAAGTAGCACGCTTATGAAATTGCATCATCTGTGCCCTATAATTTGTCATAATGCTCATTTTTGCTTCATATATCAAAATCCTTCTCCTACAGACCATATTTGGTGTCAAAATGTGACTGCATGACTCATAATTTATTGCATACAACAGGAAAAATCCCTTTATTTCCTCTTCTTCATTGGCCCACTTTTCATCGTGAAATTCATCTCATAACTGCTGCTATTAATAATTGTTGGCCACAGATTTGCAACGTTGTTCACAAGAGTTCATAGATTTAGCAGATGTTTGTTCTGTTCGTTGACATCAGGTGTCTATGTGTGATAAGTTATTAAGAATCCGAGATAGCAGAACCTAGTAAATGTTTATCCCACACGTGCAGTTCTTTAATGTTAACCTAGTAGCGACCTGGTATAGGAACGCTACAGACAGCGAAGTTGAAACTTGTCTAGTCGGCTGTGATTTGCTGAATGTTAGCTGTTTTGGTGGTGAAAATGAAAGCAAATGCATAATTTCGAGTGTAATAAAGATAATTAAGGTAAATGCCCTCCATACACCTGTCAGTAATAGCGGCGTATATTTCGATTGGAATGCTGCTGCAAAAAGATGTGTGGCAAAAGGTGGAGGGAATTCTTCTCTCTACCCATCCCCACCCCTCTCCATGTTATCATGTAGGAGCAAGCACACTTATGAGACCACGTTTCAGGGTTATTTCTCGAAGCCTTTCTTGCGGAGATGAATAGTATGACGTGGGGAGGGAGCGAAAGGTAGAGTAAAGTCGAATGACTGCGTTCACAATGTTCAAAATGTGATATACTCATCTCGAAACACTCAAGTACTTCTTTTTTTTTGCAAACCACAGTAAAAAGCAGTTGAAGAAGCGTATCGATCCGATACCTATATGTGCCTGTGAAGGGAAATAATGAAAGCCTCATTTAACAAAGCTTATGAGCAAATGCAACCTTATCGTGCTTGTTAGATGAATCTCTCCTAATGACCTCATCATCGAACATATCACCTTTAAATGAACTTTACCGACAAAGTTTTCAAACATCTCTGATGTTATCTGCGAGGCAGAAAGTTTAATTTCGATTTGCATCAAGACAAAGAGACGAGTTATCTGTCTTCTATACAATACACGAAGGAAAGGAATGCCAAATACTATACAGACCTCGTTGACCGAATTTGCAACGGAATTCGCATCTCAGAATAAATTTTAGATCGGATATGCAAATAAAACGTTTTGAGTCAAGTTTCAAGGCATAGTTTTACAATGAATCGGTTTAATTTAATACACATTCATTTGTAACCACGAAAAAGCAAACAACTATACAGACATGAGGTAAAGCGTCACATACTGAAAAAGTTCAAGCTCGAAATGAGGAGACGGATGCACAGAGCCAAGAAACCTATCGTCTTATTCGAACTATTCACCTTGAACTTCAACACATCTGTCACATCAGTTCCCAAGTTTTTTCAACTCAACCAAAAGGACTGTGCTATTTAGTCATTGAGATATTGTTCTGCTGCTGCGGTCACCTTCGAAGCGTTCTAAAACTTCTCTCTTTTCACATTTGAGTTGAGATTTGGAAAAAATAAGTGACTATGACTGTCAGGTAGAGCAAAATCTGCTGAGCAGTTGAGTAGAGTCGATGGTCCATTCATCAAATAGCTTAAATCCTTCAAAACAACCATAGCCTTGCCAAGCTTATGATGACCTGCATCGCCTTACAAACGAAGAACAAATGAAGGAAATTCTTTCAGAAGTAGCCCAAATCAAGAAACCTTGTTACATTCACATATGCAGGACCGTGGGCTTTATTTCTAGTGCACGCCTGACTGCTTTATAAATCTTCCATGCATGATGTATTTTTCGGTTATCCTTCTGGGATCGCAAACTGCTGTACTGGTCCGCCACAGCTCCAGGTTGATTTATATGACAACATATGCCTCACAAGTAAATGTGATGTTTGTCTTCTCGCGTTCTTCCTGTTGATGTGGGAGAAGATTGGGGGGGGGGGGGGGGGAGATATGGAGGGTGGAAAAAGGAAGTGGAATAGAAGAAAACGACCAGAAGTGGTGTAAGAAGTTGTTCACCTGCTTTCCATCTTACCTGAGTTATATTCATGTTGGACACTGTCTTACAATATAACTTTTCTTCGGTCTAGCTCAGAATCATGTGGCAACCGCTGTTTGACGGCGAATGAAAACATCGCCTATTTGCTGAAATGCAAACCTCGCCCCGCAGCTTTCCGGGGACATTCTCTAATCGACTGAGCTACCGATATTATCTGCTGTCTCCACTCGTTATCGACCAACAGTTATTCAAGCTATTATGCGGGCTTGAAATCTCAAATAGCTACATATATATGCAATTCAGAAAAAGCCAAAAAAATAATCCGTTCTTTTGAAAGGATGAGAAGAAGCATATCGAGTAAGCTGGCATGACATGTGCTTTTACATCCCACTCATTCAAGGAGCTTCGCAAATTGCCAGCAGTAAATGAAATATTTGCAATATTTTCTTCATAGTTCTATTGGTCAAGCCGTCCTTGAAAGCCTTCAACAAAAGGTTCGTTTTTCTATAACTTAATCGATGTAAACTACATACAAGTTTTTTGTGTTCCTCTAAATGCCTGGGGCTCTTTTCAACATTGTTAGATGAAGATAATGTACGACATAGCAGATAATTTCGGGAAGGCGCTATCATAATGGGCTTAAGCCGTTTTGTAAAAATGTGTAAAAAGTAGTGCAGCTTCTTGAATGCTCGATACCGCTGTAATGAATATGATTCTCATCGAATACCTCTGAACTGAATCTTCTATCAAGCATGCAATGGCACATCTTCTCTATCTGAGGTTCGTTTCACATGAGACTAGCTAATGAAGTGTTCGATGTGTATTTGAATGTTGCAAGTTTCTGACCTATCAATGAACAAGAATATCCGATGCAAGCATATTTCGATGCCAACAACTCGAACGAACCCTTAATGATACCAAATTTAAGTGGAAGTTAGTTGCAATCTTTTTAGAATCCACTGATCATCGCTTGAGAATATCGATGTGTTCGTCGGGAGCAACTCTTTTCAACCACTCGCACCACTCAGAAATTGAATAACTTTTTCACAATTGCCGCACAAATTATATCTCAGGGAGAGGGTGTAAGAGAGAGGAAGATAAAGGGAGGGAGAGGGAAACAGAGCAGTGGAAGAAGAAATGCGAAAAAGATGAGAGATATGAGTGAGCAGCGAGAGAGAGGATGTCAGAGAACGACACTAAGAGTCACCGACAAAATTCGCGCAAAATTGAAAACGAACTCATCAAGCGAGTGCTTACGAGCGTTTCGATGTCTCGCTTATCAATCAGCCCAAATTTCGTCCAAATTGTGCGAATTATGTGCAAATATGGTATAATTTGGTGTGCCTGTGAACGCAATCGCAAACTTCCTCCTCCAATGAAATCTGTTTAGAAAAATCGATAGGCTTCTGAGAAGTGATACTGTCGATGTGATAAGAAATACCTTTCAGTTGGGTATCCCAAGCGTAGTTTCCATGTTATATATAACACATAACATGCTATGTTATGATATAATAGAATGCTATATGATGGGTAATATATGAGAGTATAGTAAATGATATTGTTCTATTTAGCGATGTTTACATGGGGCATTTTTCGAGTGTGACCCCGCAAAATGCAATATTAAATTAGAGATTATTATTGTATTTCACAGGATTTCTCAGCGAGTAAAAGAAAGCACTGATGATGTGAAATGGTAATGAGCCAACGCGATGGCTGATGCTTGGAGAGTCACGTAACTCGATCATGGCAAGTGACAGCTACTCACACCTTATTATAGAGATCTTGATAATGATCACCACATTGTATGTGGGATGATGCCAGTCCGTTGAGGCATTTCAACGAACACATTTGCATAAATGCACCGATGTTGATTGCAGCTGGAAAGAGAAAGAGGTGAGAGATGGAGCTGGAGAGTCGAAGGGAAGACAAGTGGTGTAGGGTCGGAGCGGAATCGAGCGCCTCAGTCAACACAGTTTCTGCTTCTCGATTACCCATTAACAATAAAGCTCAAGAATGAACACTCATTTGCTCGTTTTTCAGTGGTGAGCAAAATGCGTCTTTAGAGAAGATTGCTGATGAAATCCAGAAAATCGCTATTTTGGACAATAGTAAAACCAGCAAGATGCCCGCATTCGAGAGACATTTTGGTCCTGCATATATAACTGAAATTTTTAGGCCCCTCTAAAGTGAGCGAGATGAGAAAATGAGGTAAAAGTCTATAAGCTAACACTGTCTAGTATAGCAGCACTGATTTCAGCCATATTGCATGGGCCATATTATGATTTTCTGAAATCTTTAACGAAGATATATTTCGACAGAAAAAAGGTGTAATATTTAATGAGAATTTTGTGATTTTCTACCACACTTACGTTCAGATTTCTAGTTTGTTTTCAAACACAGGGAAGCACAACCAAATGTGAAGAAGACGTAGGTGGCGTGATGAGAACTGGAGCTTCCAAGAGCTTAACCGGAGCTCAACTGTCAAAATCCAAATAGGAAAAAAAGAGCTAAGGAACCGGAAATAAGATCCTGAAAAGAAATTTTTCGTTGTTAGTGGAGTTGATCGACACATGCTGCACGAATGAAAATTTGTCTTGCTGAGAGGGCATTAGCAAGATGCCCTCAATATAAATATATAGGCATTGACAGTTGGCGTTTGATATGCACGCCTAGATGAAGGGCAATGACAACAATGGGATTACATGCATCACTTATTTATAAGGCGTGCCGCGTATAAACAAATTGCAAAATGATCGTCAATTGCTGATTATACTTAGCGAGAAGATTCACATGATTGCTGAGTGAAGGGCGATGAATTTCGAAGAAAATTTCAGGTGAAATATTTTCAGGATAAAAGACTTTTAGCAGATGATTAGTAATTTGAGAATTTCAAAAAGTAAGCAGGCACGTTTAGGAGTCGCTTTTTAAATATATGCAAAAGGTTTCCGTGATTTGCTCAACCCCATTGGCATAACCATAGCATTCTTGCATTGCTGAAGCCTTATAAGCCAATAAACGCATCGGGGAATGTTTGCGCCCTTTGTGGCAACACGATCTAAACATTATCTTTATCCAGAAGCTGTTTATTCATTATAATGCTGAAGAACTGACTGTTATTTTGCACTGGGAATGGACACTTAAGCAAGTTTTATTGAATATTTTCATGTCTTTTGTTATTTGAATATTTTTGTATGTATCGGTTTTATTTTAAAGAATTATTTTTACACTCACTTAATATCTCTGCACTTACGAGGTTCATAGTGCCGATCGTAGCAACCCTACATCGCCATTTACCACTGTAAGTGCTGATTTTGCATTAATAGTGACTTTATTCAATATGTCAATATTCAAGGAAGCATTATGCAATTCCACAAATATTTAACTTAAATATAGGCAATATTAATTACTATCGACATTCTCTAACTTTGAAAAATCTAATATCTCACAGAGATTTTGTCCTCTATTTCACGTATGCGATGTGAAACCCAATAAAATTAAGGGTGTTCTTAAGCATTATACAAAGTAGTGACTTTTATAGGGGCATTATGTATGTTATTTTATTTGTTCGACGCTCTCAAACATTATATGGCTCATTTAACACGTGTGCTATTCAAGCGATTATAATGTCGTGCGTATTGAAAACATCACTCATCTCGGCATATCCCATGAGTAGGCAAATTTCAGATATTCGTATTTAATACAATAACGGTTAGTGGAAACCATGTAACGGTGTGATCTCTTTGAGGGACGGTAATGTATCTTAAATTAACATCAAGGTAATATATCAATGTCTCAGATTTTTAAAATTTTATTTAAATGACGTCTATTTACTTTCAGAACAAAATCAAATGCAGGTAAGAAAAATTCACGGTATAATTGTAGGGAAGGTGTCATTATTGAGAGTAGGATCAAGGTGTCCTACTTGGCAGAGTGTGGTAATTTTATTGTTTACCTGGATTTGTTAAATACCTTCAAGTGCAGTTATGACTTAAATTAATTCAGCAATCTTTCAATGAGATCCAAAATTTTCCCTATATTGTCATCGTAATCTTTACGCTTAGTGGTTAAAATTGGCAAAGTGCACCGCTGAGTTAAATTTCGATGGCAAATATCGCCAATATCGCCAAAGCAACATAAAAAACTTCTCGGATTTAATGAAAGCATCTCTGAGCTATAAAGAGATGAGATGAGCAGCTAAATAATCTCCGAAAATTTCCATAACGGCACATAATTTCACTATTTTGGCAGTAAAGTTCGTTGCATACCATCAATGTCATTGCTAATCGACTCACAGACAGACAAACAATCCCAACATATAAATTTGCATTTTAAATTCGATTGGATACATGCCAAAAAATAAAGACGGTATGTTTAACCTTACTACGAAGATTCATTCAGTCGTCGACAAATGAAGAGCACTAGCTTTGAAAACAATTCTCACTATGGTAGATTTCAACGACGCAACAGAACAACCGATGAAAGATTCATCAGCGGTGTTATTTCGGCACCCCCAAATGCTCTTCAGTAGCTGTTATTGCTTTGCTTGCTATTGCATAATGGCCTCTTTGATTTATTTATTATTTAAATTCCACTTACCCTATTGTTCAAAGGAACAGTAATGTAGAGGACGGGCCTCGCCTATTTGTTCAATTATTTAAGTATTAAATTCACTCACTTCCTCATTTTCTTTACTTACTTACATATTATATTTGCCTAGTTGATCAAATATTTTAACGGCTTCTCAAAGTTCCTATTTTCAAAGCATGCATATCGCAATAATTGGCAATCAACAGCACATCGGAGAGCAGCAATCAATTTCGACTCGAAAGAAAGCAATGTGCCGACGGAAGTGAGCAAATCAACGGGAATGCACCCGACTGGTGTTCTCAGCATATGCTAATTTAACTTGCATAAACGTTTGCTGCTCATAAATACTTGCAGTAGCGCATGCAATCGAAACTGCGCACAACTGTACGCATACTATAACATCATTTCAGAGGGCGCAAATGTGAAAGAATTGGAGAGGCCAAAACAGTTTATGATAAAAATCTATCATTCATTGAATATGCTCTTTTGTATAATTGAATTCTCAAAAACAAGGAGGGGGCCTAAATTATGAAAGCAATGTTATACCAAAATAACCGGCATACATTCGATACTGATAACTCGGAGATAAGATTTGTACTTTGGGGGTGGGAGGAAGGGGGATGTAGCCTGATTGCATATTTCAGGTGATATATGTTAAACAGAAAGTGGGAAGCGATTCTATTACAGCCAGCATAAAAAGGCTTGCATTTGCGGTGGGCTCCTTATGCTCAAGCTGCGACTTAAAGTCAAGTTGAGTAAATACCATTTGGAAATTCCCAAGATTGACATCCATCCGATGGTGAGGAAAAGGCGCAGAAGTGGAAGCGCCTCACTTGAGGCTCACAAACGAAGACATATAGTGACTGGAAAATGGTATTCTCAGTATCTCGTTTCCATATATGACAATTTCAGCAGTAGCACGAAGATTTCGGAACAACATAGATTTAATGAAGATATAAAACACACTTACCAACGAAATATAGTTGCATATGCAGTAGAGCCACAATAATGACTAACATAATTTTCGATAGTTATGGCAACAATAACGCAGCAAGGAGATGTGTGTATGGAACGATGTGGTGGAGAGGAAAGGTTTTACTGAAAGGATTTATGGCAAAGTATGGAGAGGGGAAGAAGGAAATCGAGATGAACGGTAAGAGGCGTCGAACACGCTAATCAAGTGGGCCACTTGACTCCGAAAAGCCACCGCAACAAAAGGCGATGAGAGTGACGAGGGAGTGGCCGCACATCAAGCGACCATTAAGGCGATGGGCGGTGCCCAAGCTGCACAGGCTCTTTCCTTCGTTATCTACCCAAGGTGAACCCAAGCCTCAATAACAAATCCTTACCCCTCCATTGCATTTATGATAGCATTTCAAGAATGCACAGGTATGGGAACAATACTAACCAACTATGAGAGTCCTCCTTTCGATGATGCTTTTACCTGAATTTTGACATTTTGCAGAAAGAAGTGAAGTTGCAGGACAGGGGGACTGATTGCAGCCTCACTGATAATCGAAAATGTTAACATCCCCTGAACGTGTGCTGTGTTATTTCCATTAGCTTTTGAAGTTGCATGAAACAGATACATGAAACAGATGAAACAGATAACCTGTAAGAAACAATTCAAAGCACTTATGGAGTGCATGGTATCGAATTCGAAGTGAAGGAATGGCTTGTAAGAGGGTTGATTGCGAGTTGGCACGAAGGGAACCACCATGCAGATTCAATGTTCATACCTGTCACTGTCGAAGAAAGTCGGCAATTTCCAAACTTCCAGTGGGAATTGAAAAGAGTGAAAATTTTGGACCTCTACCCTCCCCCCCTCTCCCCCCTAAGCACATTGCATTGGAATAATCACATCTTGATTGAATCATTCACATCGCAGTTGTCGAAGAGTTGAATTCGAGTCACATCGGAACGCTTGAGAGTAAAACAACACCAGCGATGTAGCGGCAATACTTTTTTATGTTTCTTCAATGGTTAACCGCAAATAACGACTTTATTGCGAATGTAAAATCTATCTACAAGTCGATCCCCACAGTCTTGGATATATATTTATACAGCAATATTAATGCATGTAAATGCAAATATCTTCATACTCGCTTTATACAGTCCATGTTGCCATTTTTGTCCCATAATGGACATTACTGACCCAAAGATAACCACTCCTACATTAGATCTCTTTTGGATTCTTTATCTAACTATGCTAAATTCTACACAGATTTTTATAAATCCGATGCGATCTGCCATAGGAGTTAGTTGTAATCAAAAGTTTTGATTAAAAATGTTAGATGACAGCTTTAAAGAAATTAGAATTCCACAAATTTTTCACGACAGTCGAATAAGCATCAGTCAATAGAGCAGTCCTACTCCTGGAATGCATACATTCTTGTCCACGTTTGCAGCTTCATAACAACAAAGTGTCTGATGTTTATGGAGAACATGAGCATTTTCATATCAAATGGATATTGATGCTCGTCACAAGTGTTAAGTTTAACACAAAAGTGTTTCATTGTAACACCAATAAGGCTTTCTACAGTTTTACAATTGTTCCATTCAGCAACTTTGAAATTCTTCGAAACATTTCGGCAGGGTTTAGTTTGTAAGGTAATAGATTGGACTATAGGTGCTAGGTGGAGTTCTAGTAATGAATACACTCACCCCATGGGGATATCGTTTTGCGACTATAATCGAATGTGCGCAACACTTTCAATATTGCAATACTTCTGCAAATATATCTGCTTCATATCAACTCTCGCTTGACAGTTGCAAAAACGACAACAGTAACGAGCACAACAATAATTGCGAGAAATGAGTGAGTGGGAAAGCGCACCAGATGAGCTAGCACAACATGCGCTTTTTGCAGCCTCACTCATTAAACGAGGCACTTTCATTATTTCGCAACGCAGAATATAATTAGCACAGAACTGCATTCATATTTTAATTGAACCAATCACCTATAGAAATCTTTCATAGAGGACTTTATTTTCAGTAACTGTAAATGAAATCCCAACTGGTGTGGAATATATGCACATTTTTGACACCTTTAATTTTTCACAATACCAAATATGGTTTAATGATTACCGTCTGCTATGCATTACACCTAGCATATTTTCCAACTTTCCGTTCAACGGTTTACAGTTTGAAATACCGAATAGACAAATAGATACATTTTATATACGTGGATATAGCGTCACTGTTGAAACATTGGTATATAGCGATATAATGTGAAACGAGCAGAATTAAATACTGCTATCCCTTATCTACATTGCATGATGATTCTCTCTCTTTGGTGATATGTCGATGGAATTTACTTATAAGAGACTATAAATACTCATATGCTGCCACACTACCCATCTCGTGAAATTTATTCACAGATTTTTCGATGATGTCATAAAATGCGACAATATTACAAATGAAACTATGAAACTCGGCTATTCGCTTCTTGTCTAAAATGACACTGCGAGGTATAAAGAGATTTACTTCTTGAAATCATTTTATAATAATTCAAATTTTTGTAATGAACGTAAAAAACGAAAAGTTTTTTTCACTGAGGCTCCTTCATTTCCTATGGTTTGTCTCTACTGACTGGTCTTGTTATTAAGCCAACTGACAGAAGGAAAAGTGTTGATGGCTGAGCACATCAACGAACAGGCAAGGATTCGTATGCGTGATCTGATCCTTGACGGTACAGGAGATGGACAGGCAAACGTCGATACGATGTCTGTTATTCGAGCAGCACAATTGGTTGGCTTTATTTTGAAGCGCTTATAAATGATGCCATTTATTAATTCCAGTTTGATGTTCAGTTACCAACTAAGTCATAAGCATTAACGCGAATATGTCGGTCGTATAAACATCTTGCTAATTTTTATTCCAGAAAGGGTGCCAACAGAATGTGGTCAGCCGGTATGATTGCTAGATTGAATATCTCTCTACCGATGCCATTTCAAATGAGTAGTTTCTTGTATTTAGCTGTTTTTCATTCAAAAATCTCAATCATTCGATGACGACGGCAGAATTTCAGTGATTTGAGTCGAATTTTTCAAATAATAATCTGACCATAACGATGCGGTTAGATGATCCATAAAAGGTGATTGCTAAAATGTGCTTTCCGATATTGGTGCTTAAATCATTTATATCTGAAAAGACCTTGCATTGACTATCGTGCCATGATTGTAACTGTTGGGAATTTTCTCTCTTCACAATGACCTTAGCATGCCAAAAAATGCGTGCCTGTGACAAGAGTTTGTCCACGATGGCAGCACTTTACATCGTTGACCACTCCTATGAGTGACAGCACATCTGCATAGGTGTCAACCTGTAATTAAGGCAGGTAGCACTCGTCACGGCCAAAAATAACCCTCTCTTTAGTGGTTCTCTGTTTTAGTTCTTTTCGATACCACCTGACAAAGAAGTGAAACATCAGCTAGTGAATGGAGAAATATTCTCTAGTGTAGTGCTCGATTTTTTCTCTCACGGCGACATTTTCGAGCAATGGTGCATTGCTTACAAATCTGTTTGCGATCATTATTTCTGAACAATACACAACTATGCCCCCACGAGGATTAACAACTCTTATTTGAAAGATCAAATTTCCAGCATATTCATGCTCGAAACCCCATCGATGAAATTTAGAGATGATTTAAGCAATCTGAAAATAACTAATCACCGTGATTGTGATGAAAGTGTCGTGAATTTAATGGTGCTAAAAACTCCTGCTAAGGGTTGGTAGCGAATTCAACGTTTTAGAACTTCATTCACTTAACCCTGTTTCCCCCATCCGACTTTGAACTGTCCGATGAAGGCTGTTGCTAGGACGAATGCCTATTGCAAGAAGCTATAAAGCTGATTTTTAGAACCTTAGTTCAAAGACAGTCTGCGTAATTGCCCGTCAATTTCATTTAATTCCCTTCAATGCATTTTCAGCTAAGATTTGTGAACAGGTGAGCATAAGCAGCAACGCTTTTCCTTGAAATGCAAACAACATGAGATGGCTTTACGATAATGACAAGGTTTGCGTGCGTTGACCTGCACTTCCTCTACAAGGATACCCGAAACGCCACCAAAAGGTCCGCCTCAAACGCCACGACGAACACTGCTGTCGTGAATTAATGCTCAAACCACAATTCACAATTGCTGTCCCCTCCCTCTCCCTCTTCCGATGAACTTTTGAAGTAATGCATAGGAGACACTAGAAACGGCAAGACCAAAGAGAAATCAAGTAACGGTGGCTACTGAGAATGGACAGATGAGGATCACCGTCTTTCCTTCCTCCCCCCCCCTCCCCCGATAACCCTTTCTTCTTTCCTTCCCTCCTAGGCAAGGTGACCTTTGTGTTAGTCAGCTCTTGTTCGAGATGTTTGGTCTAGAAATAAAAGAATGAGCCGGGAATGAAGTTTCAGTTCCTGTTTTCTGCCATGATTGCATGCCAGCTGCACTCAGCAGTTAGCTTCATTCTTCTGCGGTCACTTCTGCCATTTGGATGATTTGATAAAGCAAATATCTCCATCCATCTAGCTAATCTTGGCTTGCAAGTGAATACGGCTCACTATTAATACGTTATTCCATCCCCTACCCCTTCATATTTGACAATTCCATGAGGGTAGGGGGAGGCCGGGATGAGGGGAGGAGATGAGAGGGAGCTAACTGTAACAGCGACCTCTTCTTTTTTGGCTCAATATGTGAATATTTTTCTTTGCCTCAGACGACGTGGAATGAATATAACTTCGAACGTTGAAATTCACCATTCCTTTTCTGCCTTTCAAATGGCAGCCTTGACACTGTTCTATACGAAGCATTGATTCCAGGAGGTGAACGTGCAACCTGAGATGGGTGTTAACAATCTGATGCAAAATCCAATCGGATTTCCTCGTGTACGGAGACGATTTCTGATTCCAAATCGCGAAGGACGTTCAGCATCACCACCACTCGCAGCTAGAAGGATAAGAGCATCCCAACGTCGTGCAAGCGCACAACGAATGCTTGAACGTCGCGCAAGTGTGCAGCGACTTTATGCACGGCGTAACCTCAACCAACAAACGGCTTCTGCACGCCGCACAAACACACAGCGAAATTCAGCACGTCGCCTAAACACACAGCGATATTCAGCCCGTCACCTGAGTACCTTACAACGTAGGCGTCGAGCACTGAGCGCAAACCAAGCGTCACGGCTTTCGGATGCACCATCTAATCAGGACCAATCGTTCACATCCGGATCGACCGCTATTGCAATTCCTACAGGTGCAAATGCGACCCCAGCTTCTGCAGTAGCTGCTTCCTCTCATACTCCGTTAACCCCACCGCCACTGCCAGCCACGTCACCACCGTCAGCGCCAGTTCAGGCACGAGTTGCTCCCACTCGACTCCGACTCACAAATTCGCACGTATCGCCCGCACTTCGCTCCAGATCACGACCTTTGATGCGAACCATAATTAGGTGGCGACGTCCTCAGAATCACGAAGCAAGCTCCTCTACATCCGATGAATCAACAAACACACTCATAACAACCGATGCCGTAGTTGCTCGACCCGGAAGTACTCCGTTTAGAAGTCTGATGCGGTCTCTTCCAAATCGTTCAGCTGCACCACCGGCAGCAACCCAACGCGTCAACAACAATAACAGCCCTTTAACGACGATAACTTCGCGCCTCGGAAGTGGAAGCGACATAAGCTTCAGTACATCTGAATCGGACACTGATACTGTGCACTCAATCTCGCGAACACCTCAAACGCCATCTGCAACAAACAGTTCAGTGCCCAGCTCAGAAATACGCACCGCCAATCTCGCAATTCAGCAGAATCGACCTCGGATATCTACGGATAACCCAAATATTCTTAATCCTCTTTCGTCATCCGAAAACAGCGAAACCGGCAGCACTCAAATCTCCACCAGCAGCAGTCAATAACGACGGAAGAAATGTGAGTGCGTTTTTTTTCTCTTTTCCCATAGATAACTACTTCACATTATTAGCTTATAAGGCTCATCGTAACCCCGGAGTAGTAATCTGCGACCCGAAGTTACATGATAAGAGCGAACTAAGTGAAGGCTGCAGCAGATGATGGAAGGAGTTGAGGAATGAAGTAAAGCTTCCGTCACAAAAGTCATTCCGCCAAAACAATCCTTGCTGCTTTTCGTTGTTCCCAGAATGACAACCATTAGTACACAACGAACCTCTTCACAATAGCAACATATTGAATGGTTGGGAGGAGTATTCAGAACTCACTATCATCCATCTATGGTATGGGTCCCCACTGATTTTACCACGCGTCTCAAAAATCTTCCGCCCTCGCGGAGATTTGCTGAAAGCATGTCTCGTTTCCGTCTCTCCACATGACTGAGGTTTTTAACCTCACAAGCTGAAAACGTTCTCCACTGCACCAAAGTCAAACTAGGGAACAGCTTGAGGCAATATGTTCGAAGGAGAAACGCTGAAAGAGAACGTGATACACAAGTGTTACCGCAGATACAATATCGAAATATAGCAGAAACAGTCATAAATTACAACGGAAACCGGAACACGCTGTTGCTGGATCAACTCATCATTGAAGTTTATTGAAGCGTTTGCCATATACAGTCAAGGAAAGCATTAAGGCATGACGGAATCACAAAAAGGAGAAGATGACATCGTATCAGAACTAAACTCATTTTATATCAGCATTATTTCAATGCGAAAACCTCTGAAGAATGGGAATGGCAAATATAATAGCCCCATGCAAAGACAACGGCGACGCAAAAAAATGGAGCAAACTACAAGTCTCTGTCACCATTGCTTTGCGTACCGAAAGTCCTTGAATTTATTGCAGTGGAGCCGAAGGTTCTGCGCTTTTAACATGCCTTTCGAAAAAACTCCAATGAAAAGCCTTTAAATCAAAATCATGGATGAATGGAACCTCACCAACGAAAGACCGTGGTCGGTAAACGTCGTCCAACCTAATATTAAGACGTTTTAGAATACTATCAGATTATACGTACCCCTTCGTCCAACGAAAAACATACTTCGAATGAACGTGAAAGTCTTCAGCTTATTAGGAAGCTGCCTGTTGCGGCGAGAAATGGAAGCTGCAAGGTGCTACCCTCCTCCTTCACATCTCATTTTTTCTGCGGTTGAAAAAATGGCGCTTACTGAATCAGGAGTAGTACACGTAAGTGCCATTCAATCTATTTCCGACTCGAAAAGTTACGAACTACAAGAAGCAACAAGCAAAACAACGTTTGATCAGTATGAGAGAAAACAGCAGTTAGCAATAACCATATGCAATAGTGTTGCCAATTCACGACCACTTTTAATCTAATGTAATACATTTTGCTGCTTCAAAAATTTCGAGAAATGTATTACTTAATACTCTGTCACCTTAGAATTTGCTCAAGCTGTGTCATGTTGTACTATTATGCACTAAAACTTGCATAAATTATGCGATAAGACGCTTCATCAACTCGAAACCTTCGTAAGCTACAAAGTTTTAAAATATGATAATTATATCCCCTACTATCTCGAAAAATTCAAAGATGTACTCTTCACAGCTTAAGGTGCTACTGTGCTCAGCACTGTTGCGAAGATACAGAACGCAGAGTTACCCACTGAGGTTGAAACAGTCGGGGAATGGGAACGACTTCGGATACGCTGATGGGAAATTCTGCAGCTTGGAGTATTCTGATCATCAGCACTCGAAAAATGCTCTAGAAGTGACAGGGATTAAGCTTAGTCAGTGAGATCGTCCCAGTGTTTATCAGGCAATATTGCTGTAACCACAAAGAGGATCCGCCCGATATCCCTAGCTCCGAACGGCGCTGACGAAATGCGAAGCAGTGGTTCGAAGGCGACTGGTATCAAAAGTTTGCTATGCGATGAGCGAAATCTCTTCCACACTCTTGGCTAATCATGACAGTAGGAGGTATGGTGCAGGCAGTACAGATGTCATGAGCAGCATGAAGAAGAATTATGAGGCAAGTTGTCGGGCCGCCACATTCTGAGGTTGCATTCCGCCTGCACCCTCTGACTCCACTGTTCCTTATCACTCTTATACCAGAAAAGTGAGCTTCGCGAAAACTGTGAGCTTTTTGCATCCGTGCCCCTCATCTCCGCGAATCGCTTGGTGGAATATAATGCAACATTGCCTGAGGCATCATCCACATATCGGACCTTATTAACTCACAACGGATCTTTACAAATTCGCTGGCAGCTACGCCTAGCCAGACACGCCAATGACGTGCCACGAATACGGCCTTCGGATTTCAGCTGCAACTGCTGCCTCAAAACAGTCACATTCCGACTCAATGCTACGCCAAGACCTCAACTTCTCAAAATCTACTAGTCCACTGTGGCTCTATGTTGACATAAGAGGATGGGCGATGTAAAAAGTAATGGTATTAAAGCATCCCAACCCTTCATCTCCTCAAGGGCTCCCTCCTCTCAGAATATCACCCGCCTTTGCGGCCTTGCTGCGATGACCTGCGGGTTGAAAGATTCCCTCACCCGTGGAGGATATAACTTATTGTATCACATGGCGTAGAACACCCTCCCCAAGAGCCTTCGCAGATGCCGTCTAGTTCAGACCGAGGCTGACATCCAAGCTGACCAGTAGCATTGACGTTATTTACATTTCCCTGACTTCAGAAGGAATGGAAGAATTTGAGACGACAATAAAAACGCCTCGAATTTTGCTTACAACGTTTCCAATGGTCACAAGTCAGCTGGATTGCCATTTGACAGACAATTGGAGTGAAGGAGGAAAGCGGGGAAAGGAAGAGAATGACTCTAGACGAAAACGAAAAGCCGATAGGAGCTATTTGCATATTTGCATATTTTAAGCGGTCAATCATAGGATGATGCAAGTGCAACTAAACTCTCGAATTTAAGAGACCCATTTAGCGAACGCGTTCCCTCTTGGAGGTTTACACTGAAGAAAAATTAGGTCGTCTATGAAGGCGACGTCCCCCAAGTATTCCGTTCAATCGACATGTTGTGCTCGCATTGATTTTCTTAACGCTACCTAATCAATAAATTGCCCCGCCCGCACTATGCTTTTCTGATCTTCGATGCGATGAACCTCGACACCTTTCAACACTCCAGGACTCTTTCTTACTTTAACAGATTAACTGCGGCTAAAAAACATGGTTTCAGGTGCAATACAGCAAAGGGAAGCGGCATTACATCTCTAAGAATCCTTGCTTGCCCGATCGCTCACACTCCGCTCATCCTAAAGCAAGACACCTATAATGCATCTCAGCGCACAATGTCTGTAATTTGTCCCATTAGAGCATATTGTATAAAATGCTTTGCATTGGAATAATATTGCAGTGTGCTTGTTGGCCCACATCGAATCTGAAATGTGTTCGGAATACGAAATGTGTTCTCAATAAAAACTGAAATTCCCCCCAACTCCTTGACATTGACGGAAGTTATTATTCATTCAACGAGGCTTGGAAACGTCCATGAAAAACGTGTCCAGCGCCATCTAAGGATGACATCACTCAAACACTGCAGTTATTACACATCGATAATACTGTTTACTCGCCATGCCATGAGGTATAACGCAGAAAATAAGCGTTAAGCATCGAAAAATATCGTCAGCATCAATCTACCAACTACATACACTTCAAGTAATGAATCAAGATTCAGAGGTCGTTGTCAATACTCATCTATCGGCTCGTCGGTTGCTCGCTTTAGCAAAAACTCCATTACTGATTTGCTTTACGAAGTTGATATTCGACAACAAGGAACGGCGCCCAGATACCTGTGGCAAGAAAGAACGTCGCCTTCGTAAAAAACAGCCATTTGTTGCGTACGTTGAATGGAAGCCGCTAAAAGCATTCGAATATTAACAGCAAATAGTTCATGAAAAATTAAAGCAAATTTAGTAGACGAGGCATTATCCACATTCGAGCGATAAAATGAAGGAGGGGATGAGGGGACGGCAGGAGAACAGTAAACGCGACAGAACTTAACAAACGAAACTTAACGAAACGATGAATCAAGCAAATCTGGGAAAAACCTGGCCCGGCTCGGGGCTGACAACCCACTCCCAACGTGAATTACCATGAGAAACCAGAATTTGCTCTTCATGGGGCTATTGCCTGTGAGATACATTTTCGTGTACGCTCAGGTGGAACCACTAACTAAAAATTTAGCTGAAGCAATAAGCTAATGGAATTAGCTGCTTTTCCAAATTTACGGCAGTTTTAAGTGAGCGCCATCGTTTATAAAGTTGCTCGACATGTAGAATTACCAGGTTCGATACAATGAATTCGTCCCTTAATCGATTCAAATACGAGAAGGCACAAGTTAAACGCAGGGAAAGAGGAGAACGGCGTAGCTCAAACTAAGTAACCAATATTCACGGCTGATCGAAATCTTGAAGTCCGACAGGAAACGCCATAGCGATTGGTTACAGTTCTGAGCAACGAGCAACGTATCTCCTGGAGTGATTTGCAAAGAAAACAACAACAACTTACAGCGCCAGCCCATCCATCGTGCACAAAACTAGACGGTGTCTGACCAACAAATTTCACTGGCACATGACTAGATGCGTTTCGTACTGCGACGACCAACGGCTTTGCGATTTGCCTCTGCATACTCCGATCTTCGAAATTCAGCGCTTTCTAATGAAAGCTCGATTGTCAGCAATTGACTGAACAGTTCGATTATTATGCTTCACGTACGTCAACATTACAGTTCGAATGCGACAGAAGGTGCAAAGGAATCTTATTTACGTTAACATCCCTAGAAAGTGACATACTCGAGAACTTTTGATTTCCACAGAAAAGTTGTTGTATGTGGCGGATTAAACCGATCGAGCAAAACTTCATCTTGATTCTGAGTTAAACAAGATAACGGTTGACCATCCACACTTTGAATTCACAGTCTTCTAGTTAGTTAGATTTGTTGCATAGCAAATACGACAAGGTAACTATAATTCAATGGTCTGTAAATTACCAAGACCGAATGGCAGAGACTATTGCGCATGGGTAGAGACTTTACCTGTGAACGCATCTTACATCAATTTTTACCAGCACATGTGAACCAGTCAATGTTTACAAAGAAACAAAATAAAATGCGAGGAACATAGAGAGTGCTCCAAATGTAGCGACAATCGCATATCTTGGCCTATACAAAAATATAAGAAATATACAAACAAAACGGTGTACAACGTTCGCACTGGCATACTTCACAAACACTACCTTGATGCAGACGTTGGCGTATACAGAAATAATCACGCCATATACAAACACAAAGAAAACGTATGCCGTTCTGGATGGCTTTGGCACACCTCATATATAGGTCGACACAGAGATAGTTCAAAATCAGATAAGTTTTTAGAAACCTCAGATGCAAGGAACTCGGTCTGCACAACAGCGACGAAAACATAACTGACATATGGCTTCACCTCGAACTTAATGACGAAGAGGAAAATGGGGTCGTGCTAAAGATGCGAAGAAAGATTGGCGTCAGCTAAGCATTGAGGTACGCGACAGGACACTCTGAAGCAGAGAATCACGTGAATGCGTGCAGCCATATGTGTCATCTTGATCCACTCCAGGCGACACGCGTTACTTTGTCCAATTACTTAAAATCCTCTTCTAGCTGGCGAGACTATGCTTTCCTTGCCAGTGTGGTCTAGCCATTTTTCCCATTCACGAATGAATGGAGATTGCTGCCACGCAAGTGGACACTGCCACGTTCTTCTCATTCCCATATTTTACATCCTTATGGCACAAATGCACTGCCAACTATTCCGTATCGCACCGCCAACTTAAATGGAATCACATAATTGTTTACTTGCTGAAACTTTGTGCCCGCTGAGAGCGGTGTTAGCCTTCTCAATAGAGTTTAAACGATAAACACAACAGTCCAACGAACTGCAGTGTGCCGACATCGCAAGTACTCATAAAGGTTTCGGAAAGACGACCAGCTTTCCTGGGATGCGCCTCTTCATTGAGTCGAGAAGCGAGGGGTAGAGAAAGACGGCTGGAACCGGTTATTCCAGTCATCTCCCACAGAGCCTACCATTTATTTAACGACTTTAACACAACAGGTGTGGCAGTGAAAAAACAAAGGAAATTCCGAAGCTACAGATATTAACGACCTGCTGACGTCAGAGACGTTTTCTTCACAACGGCTAGGAAGGGTGAGGTGGAGAACAAGGCTAGGCGGCTATGCATCTGACACCTCACCATCAAGCTCTAAACTATTTCGTTGTTTTCATGCACCCGAAGAAATCAGACTGAATGTTGCTTGACGTAAATATGTATCTTCTCTCTTCGCAACTTCTAAACATTTCCGTCAATCCTGGACGCAATTAATTACCACTAATGCACGTTACCTTAACTCCTCAACAACTGCACTCAACGAGAGAACAATCAGCTCATAAAAGGCACGAACCCTTCACTGAAGAGGCATCCAACTCGTCAGATCCGAACTTATAAATGCCTCAAGGCAAATACATACTACCTGAAGCCCTGTGGAAGACTGCAGGAACAACCACTGAAATAAAAAACATCGGTGAAATGGAATCGGTTGAACTTGGCAGTTCGATGCAGCTGTGATTGATTCTTTGAATCATGAAACGGAACGAGAATTGGAAATGTGAGGATGAAGCGGAAGATAGATGAAAGCTTTGGCCCGACCGAAGTAACAAGCTGCGAGGAGCATGAATACTTGTATGAGACCTTTCAAACAAACCCCAATGAGATACAAAATGCAAAAACTGCAGATTTCATTTAATGAATCTGTCGTTCCTCCTTGGAAAGTTCTGGTAGTGGGCCAATGCCGGAAAACACCTGAAGAGTGGTTTTTATGAAGAACCGCTTATTGCAGCGCAATATCAGGCGCGTATATTTTTTGCGTCTTCGGCTTTGCGCTTCCTCAACTTCCCAATCGCAACGTACAGTGTAAAGATGTTGCGTCTGTGCATACGTCTGCGTGTGTCTGTCCGCCTGCATGGGGTATTTTCAACTTGAGAATTGTTGTATCTAGAATCAAACGGGATATATGCTGGATATCACAGAGGGGAGGAGTTGGGTTCAGAGCAAACGAGTTGTTTGCATGGATGGTCTAGTTATTTCACTAATAAGTTCTCATTTGTGTACACCTGCGATATCCGAAAGTGGTTGCTGCGGTTCAGCCGAAATGCAAGGAGCTTGTCAGATAACGTTTGCAACCTTTTCACATTGCATCGATAAATTGTAGTATAACAAGACAAGCGATATGGCAGCAATAGGTAATATTTGGGGCACAAGTTGATAGCAAATTTTCAATGAGTATTTTGCAATGGCGCAATGAAGGAAGAGCACATTTTCACTGCATTAGAAGATGGAAGCTGCAAGGCAGTGAAGCTTAATGCCTCAAAACTTGAGAGTCAAGCTTGATGAAAGGGTGCAATACTCTCGGAGAGAGTTACTTTTTAAGGGTTGTATCACAAGAAGGGACAATAATTCTATTTCTTACATCCCTTCCGGTCGATTGATTCAGTACAGCGTAATTATCGTCCGTTATATGCATAAAATAATATAGAACTTTGTCACAGCCAGATTCTAGTTCGGCAATAAACAACTTATCGAAACTTGAAAGCATTAGGGCGACGTCTATCGTAACGCTTGAGGTAGCATTAAATATAGGAACTGGTGTTATAAAAGACTTCCTTTGACATTTGCGCCATAAAAAAGCCAACGCCACTAACATTATTGGTATTTCAGCTATATATGAGTTTCATGACTACATGAGGAATGTCGGCTATAAAAATAGCCGAGATCTTTGCCTTCATATTGGATTATTCGTTCATATGCCATCACATCTTCCATTCGTCTGCCCAATCGTATTGAAATAAATAATAGCAAACCACTAGCGCGTGCTTTTAAATATACCCTTCATCTATTTCAGAGCATTTCTCCGTCGCTATCCGTCAGAATCTCATCAACGATGCATTACATCTTGAAAGGATACAGAGGCTGTTAACAGTGAAGTGATTCTTACTAGTGTGAATTAAACATATCCATATTCTTTGTTTGGATTTGCTACTGCGTGATAAATCGTAACAGAGATTGGATCAGACTCTTGAACTCCGTCCTGCTGAGCCACTCCGACTGCCATGAGCGCAACAACGGTGAATCGACTTGCTAGCATCCGGAGAGGGTGTGAGACGAGTGTAAGTCCTCACCTTCATGCGACCTTGCAATTTTACCGAAGCGGAAATGGGCGAATATGAAAAGTCATTCATTCTTAATGGATGATTTGTTGATTAAAGTAAAGTAAAGTAAAGTAAAACATATCCCCCTTTACATATGGATATGTTTGTTCTGAGCAGTTCTTTTCATTTTCTTGAATGAATAATATTCTTATTCTTCCTCGAAAACACAATCAGATGATTAAATTGAAGGCATTCTCATTGGTATAATTAGAGGATTATGAAGAAATCTTCATGGTGCCATATAATAGAATGATGGCCTTAATAGAAATATTTTCGAAATATTTCAAAGAATGATAAAATAATTCAGTTATGTCATCTTAGCACAATTATTACACATACTTGTACTTATACTTCGTGAAGTACAATTTTGCAGCAAATATGAAGCCGACAATGCAATATAACTATGCAATAATGTGATTTTTTAAGTGTTAGCGGTGGCACGCCAACACCTTGAATGACGGCTCCATGTCTCGGCGAGCACGATCCGCCGAAAAAGATCGCAGCCCCTGCTGCCTTGCGGGTACTTCGTGGAAGAAGAAAGGCTAGGAGAAGGAAACTTCGAATAACCGAAACCTACGCCGCCAGCAGGCCGGCCACCAGGCGATGTACTACTGGCCACGGCAATATGGAAAGCGAGAACGCGGCAGACTGCCAACAAGATGGGAAGATCCGTTGTGACGTCTATATGGCGTCGCTTCGATGCGGCGAGTTCAGGATCGAGAAATATGGAAAAATTGCCAGCTGCATCGATGGAGACAACGACGAAATCGATGAAATCACAGCTGTTCAATGTATTCAATGTATAATGTGATTTAGGAGGTGGTAAAGAACTAAATCTAAATGTAGTTGGTACAAGTAGAAGTACAGAACGTTAAGCCATCCTTTTGTTTCTGATCATGCTGATTTCTTGTCGTGTTTTTGATGAAGGAAATTACGATTTATTATCGTAGTTTTTACTAAGATCTGCTTTTATCGTTTCTAAAGTGATCATACTCTCATGTGTAATTCTTCCGGGAGTATAGCTTCACTGTTCGGATTAATAAATTAATTGTTTTTTAATACTTGTTTTGTATTTCTTTCGCAAAACAAGCTGGATTTCAGACAGAAATTGCCTAAATGTAGGAACGTAATGGAGGCTTTCTAGCTAACCTTTTGGAAGATCTGAAAGACCGTCACAGGAACACTGTGTGCTTTCGCTGAGAGTGTTTTTATCTCCTTGGAAATCTTTAAGAGTGGAGTCTTCGCCACTCTTTTTCATTGAATAAAACCTGACGAACGCGATTCGGAAACCAACTTTAAACTCATTTCATATAGTGAACAACAAGGCATCAGAGGCCTTCTTCCGCCTCACTCATCCCTACAATCGAACAAATTTGAGGTAATCTTTACCGGAAGTTCACACAGTGAAATGTCTGATACGAGCTTCTGTCAAAGGAACTTGTTCGCTTGTCTTATTTATCTGAAGAGAAATCGTTGGGATATCGGAATCGCGTTATTTCTGGAAGACCTGTTTAAAAACTCTCACATCCTTATCCCTTTGCCCCTCGCTCTTTTCATTTCCGCCTTCTTGTCGAACTTGCCATGCTGAGGAAGAACAAACTCTAACCCTGAACTTGAGCTCGAACCACTGTCAGCGAAGCCGGCATCCAGCAAACTTTCTTCAGAATTTGAGCTCTTTGGCGTCGGTCGCTCTTCGACCGCCGAAGTTGACCGACTGGGATCGTACGCCCATTATTTGTTTGCTTAAGTATTCAGACGTTTCTGTGCGCCTCATTCTCTCGTTTCCCATGCACTCTTGTCGAATTTCGATGCTCCTGGCTCATCATATGTATTGATTGCACAAGGTGATCGGTTGCTTCCTACGCCGTCATGCTAAGGTGCTGATTCATTTTTGGTCACCTCAGTACGAGCTTGCCTTTTCAGGATTTTATAAACCATACATCTTTCATTTGTTCATGACTGCGAGGATTAGAGTGCTTCAACTGTTGTGAGTTCATGTTGATAATATATGGTTCAGGTGGTTAGAGCAACTCCCTAATAAAGCATTGAAAGTTCGAACTCCGTAATGACTAATTTCTGGATTTTTGAAATACATTTTATTTACGAACGTCGATTTGAAAGAACTCAGGATGTAGGCGATGTCTTACAATTCAGTCCACCCTGCACAATCCGAGCATGCTGTGCGCAGAATAGAGAGACCACTGATGCTTTCTTTCTTCTTTTGAGATATTACATATAGATAGATTGTTTGTACTTCCGAAAGGAAGAGAAGGATGGGAAGAAGTCGTTCTGACCCGCTGCAGAGGTATTGCATCAACGTATGACACATTTCAGCGGTTCGAATGCAATTGCAATGAGTCAGCGCTGTTATGAATGAATATTCAACAACTAATGTATTATTCAATTCCTGCAATTTTTGAAAATGCACTTTATATTTGTTTTACTATTCACATTTCACTTTGCTCGAAATATCTGCGCTGATCTATGGGTGGAATTGGAACGTATCAGTGATCTTCAGCAGGTTAATGAGGTTTCATTGGTTTTTGCCGTATTTCGAAACAGCAAAGGATATATTAGAATAGTAAAGTAAGATTAGTGTTATAAGGAAATAAAGATGCTTCCGTTAACAGTGGATAAATGAGGTAAGTTGAAAGTGATAATGGTTAACTATACAAATAGTATTTGAAGTGGTTAGCGACCATGATGGCATATTACGCAGTTGTACTAAGCTGTGCCTGGTCTATACGACCAGATTATACGGGCTCTTTGTGATTCTATGCGAAATAAATCGAGATCATCGTAATTCAGTTCAGTCATTAATGATTTTCCATATTGTGGTTAGAGGAGGGAAAATAGAGGTTTGCATTGGTATTAAGAATTTTGTTGATGTTGAAATATTGCTATTCGCGGAAACAATTCTCGCTTGTTAATGTTATTATCTCGACACTTATATCTCATCTCTCTACCCTTCATTATAACATTTGAGAATGACATTAACAATGCGATGGTACTAAATGAACTCGTTCATTATTGTCAACACACCCAATGATGATCCATTAGAAATGAAATCACAAGCCATATCCTTCATTAAACACATTTGGGACAGTCAGGAACAGACAGATATTTCGAGGATTTCAGCATGTTTCATGAAGTATATGCAATATTCTTTGACAACACATTCAGGCTCAATTTCCATCATAGAATGGCGACAAATTTTGCAAAGCAAATGGTTCTTAAATAAGCTGAGGAATGAAATTGCACTTTTCGGTTAGCGAAAATATAACAATGTTTATTATCGATCATGAAAAAATATAAATAACGCTGTTGTATTGAAGTGGCGAGCGCTATGTGGCCGATATACAGTCGCACAAGCCTATATGGAAGATTCGAATGCTCGCATCACGGTATTTGCACCTGTTGACGATGTCTTCACCTATAATCCTAATCTCAGAGCAATCGACCAAAAGGAAACATTGAGTCATATCGGTTAGTGTGAACAATCGGCGAATAAAAGAAGGAATCGGGCGACGAAGAGAATTCATTCTCGTCGAGAGGAAATTCCGAAAATTTATTTCATTTTTAAATTCATTCTTCATTTGTTTCTCACTTACTCTTGAGTACGTTTGGCGATTTTAATCAAATTATTAGAGTTATTAAGTAGTTTTATTAAATCATTTACTTCATTTATGCTAATATTTCATCTTTAATCCCTATGTGTTAAATCTTTTTTTATTCATTTGCGATAGAAATTTCCCACTTGGCAACCTTCGGCCCATCATATTGCCATTTCCCTTATTTATAGAGGACAAAAGAAATTGAAGCTTTGTATACGATAGCGATAATAACGGTTGAAAGCGTTGTTAACATCTGAACGAATGGCAGACTTCATTAATGACTAATAGCATTATATTTGCATCTGTTAACTTATAGTTGAGGACACCTACCAAATAAATATACGAAACTGA
Source organism: Toxascaris leonina (assembly GCA_022844705.1). Taxonomy (NCBI): domain Eukaryota; kingdom Metazoa; phylum Nematoda; class Chromadorea; order Rhabditida; family Ascarididae; genus Toxascaris; species Toxascaris leonina. The sequence goes on along the minus strand of JAARMF010000652.1, from coordinate 38,622 downwards.
ACGTCTACACTGAATATGAACATCGGCACTCTTCCTCTTCTCCTTCCGTCCTTTGCCCACTCCTCTCCCTCACCCCCCTCCTTAACCTATCCGCTTTGTGAACCATCCTTCCTCGCCAGGTTTTGTTGATCTTCACTAGAAAGCAGCTTCTTGCCTAACTGTCCATTCACATTTCTGGTGAAATGCTTTAGTTTCCAAAAATCCTGACCGTAATCTGAGCCTCACTTGGCAGCTTCTCAGAGATTCTTTTTTAGCAGCATTTTGAATAAAATCCAACTTTGTTTCTTAATTTCTTAATAATTACTACAACATGTGATATATTTCCGATACAATAGTAATAAATCAATCGACTGCAAAATATGACGTTATTTTCATTTCAGTCGATTCTCAAATATATGAAATTGGTCAAGGAAAGAAGTGGGAGAAGCAGACTTTAATTCGAAGCACAATTAATAGTGGTTATATATATATAACGCAATTCGAAAACAATCCTGGCAATTTCGTAAGTCGCTGCGTCGTTATTGACTCGAATATTGATAGTTTGCTGCGCTAATAATCTAATTACTCGTGATTTTAATATCAGATTATATTGAATAAATGATGTGCAATGTCCACTTCCATCGCTCTATCTGCTTCTCTCCTTCTCTTTATCTCCATAACTTTAACATACATCATGTGATGATAATATTGTAGCACTTTAGCAAGGTGTTTGAAGGGTTCCTCTTTCCAGTATTCTATAATTTTAAAGGACCATTTTTTTTCGATATTTGGAAGAGATTAACAAATCTGATTGGTCAACGGGATGGAATTGTAATTATTGTTGGTGTGATATTTGCATAATATCCTTTGAATTTGCAAAATTATGAATAACGGTGGAGAAAATAAGTAGATGTGTTCTTGATTTTGTCGTTTGTTTGCGCCACTTCCGCATCCTCTGTTGTTTCGTTGTGCCCTTGGAGCGTTTTTGTGCTACTACACAATGTTTCTATTGAAATACAGATAGTTATGTTTTTATTTTCTTCGACAGGTGCGCTTAATTATTTATTAGTTGCTCACCTGTCCTTAGTAACACTTTTCTAAGACGATAAATTTTAAATTTCTATGGTAAATTGGGTTTGAAAATAAATATTGCAAATCTTTTTTCTCTTTTAATTGAATCGAAATACAATAAGTTTGCTTCAGTCATATTTTGCAAACAACGGTATGATATGTAATCATGTATCGAATCAGTGGGGAATGATCAGCGGTGAGCAATATCTTTATAAAATCTGCACACCTATTGGCCATCGCCCATATCCTGGAACGGCACTCTCCTTCATTCGTGACAGCGATCGCACACTTTTCATCGAACGACAGTACGATAATAGCGAATTAACGTTAGTTTTGGTGATCTGAAATATTGGAATGAGGAAAGGAGGAGGGTGGCGGATGGTGTTGAACGAGCAGAGAAGGAGGCGAGGCTGATCGGATAGCAATGATCCGGAAGAAGGCACCTTTTCAAAGGGCTCAGTAATTAAAGAGTTTTTTCACTGCACAACTGTCCTCTGTGTCACAATCCATTGAACAAAAGGTTCTGCCTTTTCTAAGCGAATGCTTACGAGGAAACACCCTTTAATCTAATATATCGATGAACGGCGAGACACCCTCTACAGTGATGTAATTCCGTGTTTAGATTATTTTCCTTTCTTAAACCTTGAAGAGAACTTTTGCCTGAGGCAAGCAGGAGGCTATATTCCTTGAAGGCATTAAGATAAGGATATTACTGATGTATTGTACGCATTTTACAATGCGACCGGCGAACATGCATTCCGAGTAGCACATTGGCATAGCTTACTAAGAGCATTCATTACTCAATTAATTTCTTTCATCAATGATGCAGTATTTGATGAGAGAAGCTTGTTACTTGCATTCACTCTGTGATCAGCTACGCATCAATAGCTATTCACATGTCTGCTGCTCTTTCATAGGAAATAGATAATTCAGTAAAAATAATTTCAGGGAATTACGGGATATCTTAGATCGAGTACCGGATATCGCTCTTGTTATCTATGGAAGTTCCGCATGGAACGGATTCCATACTTTCTTTCTTCCTAACAATAAAGCATTTATGAAGGTGAGAGCATTCTCAGTTTTGAGTCCACTTGACTCACAGAAAACTTAAAGTATAAATAACATGACTGAAATGAAACATAATAGTGATTTATTGCGGCACTGTGCCCATGAGATGGAGTAGTTGAAATCCATCAGTTGAACAGGTTGATGGAATCGGCCTAACGCTTTATCGGCTTTCAGAACTTATACCTTCAAAGTTAAATTATTATTATTTATTATAATGGTAGAAAGAAATGGGGGTATGGGGGTCGGTAGCTCAGTGGTAGATCCTTCGCTTGGTAAGCGAAGAGATCCGGGTTCGATTCCCGGCTGGTCTCCCAACGGATCACCAGAAGGTTGAGTACCAGGCGTTCCAGAAATCTGATCAAAACAGCCATGTGTGATTGTCAGCTGCATCGATACGGGAATCGATGAAACTACAGCTGTCTTTGTTTCTTTGTATTATAATGATAATATTAAATTGATTGTCTTTCTATGAAATCTCGTTTCACTTTGTTCCACATTATTTTATCGTTCAACTTAGCGTATTCTTTTGTTTTATTTTTAGCGCAACTTCGATGAATTTGCATATGAAAATGACGAGGAAACTTGAGGGGATTGCGATAAATGGCGGCTGCTTTCCCTTTGTTTCCCTAAAAGGATGTTTTTTTAAATGTATAATTGCTCATTTGCGCCATCTTCATAGCTTAAAGTCTTCTACCTATAGCCACCCATCCAAGTCTAGTGTAGCGTGTAAACTTTAGATTTACAAAAATGAATATATTGCAAACAAGTTTTGTTGCAGATGGGGGAGGGGGGAAAGGGCGTAAGAAGGAAGAAGATCACGAACATCTGCAATTGCCAACTTTGTACCCCTAATTCTGCAGTGAAATTGAAATTGCGTGAAAATTGCGACCAATCGCTTGCGAAATAATTCGATTTCGAGTGTGAGATGGCTGCCACCTTCAGCGCCATCGTAGGGCATTTCTGGGAAACAAATCGTGGAAGGGAAAACAAATCGCACACTCAAGCCGCTCAGTAATACTGTGCCATCAATCCCATCATGTTCATCAATGTCGTCTTTTTGCAAAAACGTGTCGTATAACATCCTTATGATGCTCAGTGACAAAAAACTTATCGTTGCACAAGTGCTACATTTAAAGCCACATGGGTCTATAAAAGAAGTGTACTGTAGTTGAGACTTTTCACAATCAAAGAGCGGAACCGCTTCTGTCCTCTGTCCGAATTATTGAGCTATGATGCTTTGTAGCTTCCACCCAATTTTTATCAATTTAATTGCCATCTACTTCGAAGTTTATTTGGCTTCTATCCATCCTGGAGCGTCGGTAGCGATCAAGAAATAATCTATAATAGAGAAAATATTAATATTTATTTCGAAAGAATTAACATAAATAATTTGAGTATAATGCAGGTAATGGATCGTAATCGAATTGATCGTGAAGTGCTCCTGGCACATGTCACCGGTAAGAATCGTGTTCTCTTCACATATTCATGGCTCTACGATGGTGGTATTCACTTTTATCCATCTGTACGATTCTCGGCGAATATCATCGAAGATAACTATAAATTACGCTTGACAATGAGAAATATTACTGATCGACGTACAGGTCGTTGGGATGGTAAGGTGATTAGATTTATCAGAAACGATTGCTCGAAGCTCTTGATGGCTGCATTGAATGTATTTGCTTTCATATAAGAAATCTTCTTGCCATTTATAATTTGATATTTATTGCTGTATAGCATAAAACAACCTCTGAAATAAACCTTCTTTCAGTATTAACCGCCATACACGTCGTCCCATTGACAAACTACTTCTCAAATTTTCTTACGCTACAAATCGTGGTGCTCATTCTGGCTGCCTTACTACATGTTCCAATCTGCCGTTGAGAGGTTTCCTGAGGCAGCGATAGGGTTATGCATTCCCGGTTGATCGTTTCGTACCTCCAATAATCAACTTTCTTTTCCGTTGTTGCATTTTTCAAGAAAGCGCTTCTGTTCGTTACATAAAAGCATGTCTTCAACCTTTCAATCGACGGAATAGCTGAATAGCTGATGAACCCTCATTTCAGCATCATTCGTTTCATTTCAAAATTTTTACGCCTGATACTTGAAATGTAAAAGTTAAAGAAGTAATCAAGTCTCCGTTCTATGTGTGAAAATCAAGAGAGTCAGCCATTTGTCATTTGTCTACAGATATTTTTTTTAACATGCATAATTTATAAACGCTATCTTTTTGTTTGAGTTTATGCGGTATCAGAGGTCTATGAGCGATATAGTCAATTCCGTCGTGGTGCTGTTTGGGCAAAAATTCTTGTACCGAATATTCCTGTACAGAATGGCGTCGTTCATATCGTTGATAATGTTCTTGGAATCGTCACAAATACCATCGATCAGGTAAACTGTATTTTTGTGCTAATTTAGTATCTTTGTTTAATATCATCGAACCTTCACAGATAGTCCTCGCAAACGCGTCACCGCTGAGGGATCGTTTTCCTCGCAGATATGAAACATTTAACTATAATCTAATGATTTCAGCCTTAAATCCTGAGCGTTTTCGCTTTCTTGTGGAGGTCAGATAGGATTCAGTTCTTTAAATGTTGGCAAGTGGTTTTATTTTCGAGTGAGGTCGCACTATCTGCTAGCTCACTGGCAGTCATTGTATTGGAATTAATCCTCTAATTGTATAGAGATCGAAAGAGGCGACTGCACACAGTTATCATATTTTCATATCGTTGCTTTGAGATGCGTTATGCTTTTTATTATGCAAGGGCAAACCTCCCGCTCTCAGTATTCACTTTGATATTCATAAGTGAGCAGCAATGCTTATAGCTAGATATTTATCGGCACTGATAGTCGTCAGTAAGGCGTTCTTTTATGAAGATTTCATTCTGTTTATTGATTGATTCTCGGCTTATTGATTTATTGATTTTTTTATTCATTGCATGAACGCAACATTACAAGTTTAGTTTTAATTAAACTAAAGTCGAGTGGTCCTTTCCTCAAAGGCGTTCCTGTTTGACACCATTGACTGATGACCAAGAACATCCAGCTGAAATTGATTTTAACTTGTAACTGAGAGAAGGGAATAAATTCATCTTAGTTTTTTGAGGTAAAAATTGATCGAAATTTCGTTTTCGATCCGAAATCCATTACTGTCTCAAATAATTGGTAGCATTTACGATAGACTGATATCCGCTCATTAATTTTTAGTTGTTAATGGACAATCACCGATGCACAACATTGATGCGCTATATGAACACAATTGGACAAATAGTCCGCAATTATCTTTCGGCAAGCGGTGGTCTTGTCACATTCTTTGCACCTTATAATGAGGCATTTGAGCGCATCCCTGAATACATCGAACGAAGATTATTGAGGGATCGAATATGGCTCGAACAGGTGAATGCTACAAACTACATAGTTTGCTTTATTGTTTCAGAGTCTCTTTATTCTTTCTAAGTCACTTTAAGACACACTAGTGGATGGTAGATGCAAGCAAGGTCGGTGGGAGACAGGGATTCTCTGCAAAGTATCTCTGGGGCCGTTTTCCTAGGAAGGCAATTAAAACACTACGGCAAAGTATTTCAGGAATCTATGCTTGTGTGGCAACTCAAAATCGAAGCGCCATTTCAGCAGCTTTTTTCATTATTTAAGCATTGCTTCGTCAACCGTTATAACCACTGAGTGGTCCAGATAGGCGAAGAGTTGTACTGTTAAGAGCCAGAGACAAGTCTAACAAAGTGCCTCATCCATACTACATATCTTGCAAGCACGAAGTATCCTCTCCACCATTCACTTATTTTGTATGGCCTTTGCATCTAAATGATGGGATTCACTCGTTAGTACTTTTCTTTAGAGAAAGTGCTTCTTCCCCTTAAAATATCGTAGAGAGAATATATGTTGCAACAAAGAGGTATTTTGAATATCCTTCAATGTTTATATTATGCTCAGTATTGTTTGGTTGCTATTGATGTCCGTCTAAAATGCCCTTTCCTTACCAGTCCTGCCATCTTGATATCTGGAATGATTTTTTATCCTTGGGGCTTTAATTCGTAATGGTACGGTACAGATCCTACTCATGATGTTTTTAAGACTCTGAAGCTGCACATCGTACCAGCGAAGGAATTGACAAGTGACGAGATCACTAACGAAACAATTGTGAATACGGTGGACAATCGACATCAGTTGTATTTCATTCGAGGCGAATGGCCTAAGAATAACATCAGTATGGAATTGTTGGATATAATTCTGTACTTTTGAGACGTGCCTGTAGTTAATTATTTTTAATCTTGAGGCTTATCCTTTTACCATTTTTTATCAGCAGTTTATCATACTTTATCAGAATTTATTTGGTCAGTTATCCTGAAATGTAATTTCGATTTTTCGCTTCAAATACTCTCAGCCTCTCATCTCATCGCAAATTTTGCAAAGTTATATTCAGCTTGTCTCTATTTACAATAGTTATGCTCAATCCATGCTTTCAGAGAATTCCCAGTTGTCTCTGGCGACGTTAGATGAGAAATTAATATCAAGTTCAAGCTTATTTCTCTTAATTCGAGCTTAGGAATAATATTTCGTATTGCAGCCTATTATGTGATCGGTGGTGGAATCAGAGCGGCGATCATTCAGGATAATGTTGCCGCAACAAATGGCATAGTTCATTACATCGACCGAGTTCTTGGTGTACCCTATCAATCGATGTTCGAAATAATACGCAATGAATCAAAATTACAGTATGTCTCTTCGATTTCACCATCTAAGAATTATAACGAACTCATTGGTCTTGTTGTTTATCTGCTTAAGCATTAATCCCATCGATTCACTAACAGCTATTTAGCTGTAATGTTTCAAAAAGAAAAACAATTGTGTAGCAGCATGTAATCTTCAAGCAAACAGTTTTATATTATTCCATTCATTTGTTTTTTCTCTCTCAAACTTTGAAGTAATATAAAAGGAATCGTTTCCAAGAGACTAATTTCAAAGCCATTCTTATCAGATATCATTGTGCTCAATGTTTTTGAGTTTAAAATATCGTAGCGATATTTCATTGCGTTGATTCCATTATCAGAATGTCTGATATGAATAATCGTTCTCAACATTAGCAAGGATAAGATGAGAGATTATTACCACCCAAGTTTATGCCTCATACGTCGCGCATCGCTTCTTCGATTGGTTGTCCAAGAGGGACAGTGGATTCCGAAGCACTCAAATTTTTCTAGGCAGTCATAAATCAATGCCAACGTTTTAATTATTCGAAATCATTGTATTATGAAAATTTATATGCAGGGACATCTTATTATATACATTTTAGAACAATTTTCGACAACTTCTGAAAGAATTTCCCCTCTATTATGTTGATAATTCTTCCTTCTACACCTTCTTTTGCATCACACTCTTTTACTGAGCATCAATTATTATCTATTGCAGAACCTCTTATCAGTTGCTTACCAATATGCAATTGCAATATACACTTGATCCATGGCAAGTTCTAACACCGGAACAGAATTTGACATTTTTTATACCAACGAATGACGCTTGGGACAAGGTATAGATTCTTTCAAAATTTTATTTTCTTTATGAAATAATGAATGAAGATAGTCTATTATTCAGTGTTGTCACTTATTCCATCGAGTGTTATAAAATGCAACAAATTTTTTTTTTCAGCATCCGAATTGCTTGAAACGACAATTGAACACTTAGATTGATTAGGAAATTGGACGATGAATTTTATTCCATATATACTTCGTTTATCAATAAGCCCATTGTTAAGCTGCTCGTAAACATCGCAAGAATATCTCACAACTAGCTAAGCTTTATTCCGCTCGCCGTGCCGCTACCCAATCGGAAATAAAACTTATTTCCCCAATGGCCAACTAGTTGCTGACTTCCAGTTATACCATTGGTGCATTCATTATAATTCCACTACAGGTGCCTTCGGCTCTGCGATATCGAATGACGGACGGCAATCACTGGTTAGCTTTGCAATACGTATTCAAAAGGCATATAATACAAGGACAAGCACTGATGTATACTGATCTCAGAGAGCGAACCTATGTAATGATGAATGATGAGATGGTGGTCGTTCGTCGACGAGGCCGATGTAAGCTTTTTTTTTTGATACCACCTCCTATTCGCATGTACAGTCCTCTGTTACCGAGATTCTCATGGGAAAGCATGGATGATTCTCAAAGAGTTGCTGTGATGCGATGAACAATGAATGATTCGTGCATTGTTCTGACTCCTTCAAATATTGAATGATAGAGCGTGACTCCGTCTGATGGAGTGGCCTCAGAGTAGCCTTGGCCGTCTATGCATAAGTACCACTGTTTCAGGCTAACTGGACAGGTAGGAAACAAACCTCAGTTGCTGGGCGGCCAACTATTTACAGTCATTTGCGTTCTCAGTAGCTCGACAATCACAGATTCTACCTCATCAGATTCACAGGCGTTTAGACCTACCTAGTTTCCATAATTGGTTATTAGTGGTCTTGAAATTCATAGATCTGTCTTCTCGAATGAGTAGAGAGGAGAGGCGATTTTGTTAGGAATTGTTCAATAGTTCTTAAACTGGAGATCTCCTTTCAGACTTCGAGCTTTATTGGCCAAGGGGCAACCGTGTGGCACGTATTATCGAAGGTGGTGAAATAGCGGGTATTAATGGCTTTATGCATATGATTGATAATGTGCTCATTTATGAGCCAGATCTAAGAGCCAAAGCATGTGCAATTGTGCCCTTTGATTATTTGCTCATTTTTTGCCTCTTCTTATCATGTTTTGCCAATCGTTACAGGGTGTTTATATACTTTGCTTGATTTGCATCAGCTTTTTGCTGTGATCTGCAATGCCTTTTGTTATTTCAATGATCTTTAATGAGGAATGAAAACGATGCGCGATGTTCTTGAATTTTTTTCTTCTTCTTTTTCATGCGTTTTTTTCGGCTCCTTATGTGCATTTGCATATTTACTTTTATAAGTGGTGCGATGGTGATGTCTTCTTTGCGCACATACGTCTATATGTCACTGATCGGGAGTTTCCAGCTATGAGTCATTGAAGCTAGGCTTAGAAAATTTGATGGTTAAATATTCCTTCATTAGCCCCTAATTTCATTTATCGATCTCGAAACGAATTGGTTGTCAGCATATGAATATGCCCAAATTTGCATGAATATTTTAATCGGCAAGTTGTGATTGGCACAAGTGAGTCGGAAAAATCGTTTTTTTTTAAATTAAAAAATTGCGATAAAAAATATTCTGTAAAAGGTTTTTATAAACGGTTGGCTTGATTAAATGTTAATGCATATTTTGTGTATATTTCATTATTTTCTCGCAATTTATGGAATTAGCTGATACGAAAACAGACATACAAAAATCTTCATGCTAGTTGCTTGGCTTTTCACTTCCATAATTGTAAGATGCTGGATATGGGTGTCACTGATGGAAGCAACGTTGTGCCTTTTGCGATTCTTCAAAACTTTTCACATAGTTCTCATTAAATTATGGCAATGACTCTATTCATTTCAATATATACATCCAACAACAATGTAAATAACATCCTCATCATCTCTTTCAGCATCACTAAATGCATCATGAATTATTGCAAAAATTGAAAACAACGTTTAAAAAAATGCTATTTTTGCGATAAAACATCGAATGAAACCGTTTTTCGATCAAACCATTGTTTCATGCAACATTGATTCATGGAAACAGTCATGCAACATTTTCGGTCATAAATAGGAAGTGATGTGTTTTTCTTATAATATTTGAAAACGAAAAATATGCCAAATTGCATAAATAGTTACAACTCGAAATATTTTTTCACCGTTGTTTTCGTCGAACGCCGCATTTTGCAGCCGAATATTTTGTTTTGCGATGGTGAAAGGGAAGGAATGATGTTTGGAATAATTTAATAAAGTGTGGTATAAACTGTGAAATGATTTATTGCCTAATTAATGGTGCTCGATTTATTGTTAGGTGAAACTCATTGTAAATATACTAATAATGTATTGATAAATGCAATGCAACTTGCCTCACTCTTATATGGTCGACTTTAAAATCTGCGTTGTCAATTTTTGAATGAAATCTATTTATATATTGATATTTTTTCTCATTGCAAATCAGTTATGCTAAATTTGCGTTATCGGTGTTTGATGAAGATTCTGCATAGGGATATAACCTCATATATGCCTAGCAGCACACTTTCGAAGTGTACCTGATGCATATGATAGTGTACCGGCCAATTGTATATGCTTGAGGTGCACGCATAAGTTGGGAATATATGCTCCAGACCGCATTGCAAAGTTTTTTAACTGCAAGCTTTTTTAACCGCTCAATGTGTTATCTCAACGCTTTAACGAACGAATTCACCTTCAATGCGAATTTGTATGCCGAAATGGATAATAAAGTGTTAGACGAATTGCAAAGAATGGGCATTGGTTGGCCGCCATCATCGATGAATGAAGTTCGGATCTTAGAGGATATAGCACTGCTAAGCGGAATAAAGCATATTCCAAATATTAAACGTTTTTTAGAAGACACGACAGACATATTGCGGTAATGATGACTTCTTGTGGGATTATTTCGCAGATCTTTTGAGGAAATGACTTATAAAAAGCGTCTTTCTTATAACACACCAATTATGACTAAGGGGTACAATGGTACGGAGAAATTGCGGGGGGGGGTAGTAGGCAGTGAGCTCAAAGCAGGTGTCAGTGGCAAAAAAAATCCTAGAAACTTTCCTTACGCGCAGACTACTGTATACACTAGAGCTGCGAGTATGTTATATACTGACATGGGGTATAGCACAAAAGAAGCAACTCGAACTTAACAGAACAGGCTACGAAGATAAGTTTGTATTGGATCGCAACAAGCAGTTTTATTGGCATTGCTGGGAGATTTGTCATTTATGTTGAAGAAAATATTTTGAAGCGCTTGAAGAAGCCGAATTCCGTGTGAGTTTGCAACTCTTCGAGAGTTGCTAGCACATAAGTTGTGAGGGTAGAAAAACTTTCAAGACATATAGTTCTAGCTAGCATTAGGTGAAACTGAAATCGGGTTTTTTATATAATGCTCGGCTCTCTCACCAATTGCTCCATTTGATTCCTAAATGCGTTTTTCCTCCCCGATTATGTTGTGATTGAATTTTTTCGTCGACAATTAATGAATGGAAGGAAAAAGTTTATCATTTTCGATTGTCTCCATTGAAGTGAACTTCGTTTTGAAACTCGTTTAGATTCTCATGAGAATTTTTCACTTTCGCATCAAAAAACAAAGTTTTGATTTCGGTGATGTTTTTTATTGTTGAATTAAATCCACATTAATTTCGCTTTCGAAATTTAGTGACAACAATGCGAGTGCGATTCATGATTCTGTACTTGTGATTTGTCTTCATTGAACGTTAACTTGTGAGTGATCCCATCGAATAAAAACTGCAATCGAATGCCATCAAGTTAGAGCTCCGTCACGATGCTGCTAGGTACTACTCATATACGGATCCTAGAGCCATCAACAACGAATAGAGATCATCATCAATCTTCTTTTTTTTGGCAACGAAAGTGAAATGCGGGTGGATCGACATCGACGATGTGATAAGGCGGTGGGTGTTGTGATCGTCTTTGATCGGCTTGGCGGTCGTTCACGAAGACACTATTTCGGCGAGCTTTACACCACCATGTCGCAACATTGCATACCTAAATCGCTGCTGTTGATTTTATTGTTTATTGCTGCGATGCTGAATAGAGCGGATGCAGATGATGTGAAACAGGTGAGATTTGAGCTTAATTGATGCTTCAATGGAGAGATACATCGAAGGACAGAGGGAAGAAAGCGGATGTTAAAATCGGAAATAGATGCTAGATTTTGAAAATAAATTAATATTCTATATAGTCTTCATTTCCTTCATCGACGAGATGCACAATTTCTCCGCACCATTAGTACCTTCGCTGCCTTCTTCCCAAAATCTTTCTCCACCCCTCTGTATTATATTTAAATCTCAAACATTTGACGTAAACTCGACCCTTCATTCCATATTGCTAAGTGTATTGCGAATCATCAACATTAGCGCTGCCATCACGTGGGAATCATCATCTTCCCTAGATGACACATTTTGAACAGTACTTATTATTCTTTATTGCGCAACCAATGCACTGCTGTGTAATACCTCTTCCCAAAGCACCACTGTACTAGCAATGCTGCCTTTGCTTTCTTCAGGGTGATGTAGAAAACGTTGTGTTTGATCTGTTGTATTACATGTTATAAACTATTCCTAATACCTGGAAAAGGTTGCATATATCAGGGCGGATTATTGATGTTTTAGCCAACGGGAATGATCCCGTGAAATCGGCTTATTGGCACTGATTTAATCGTCTTGCTGGGCACGTTTTTGGTGGGCTAGAGAGGAAAGGGGCTCAATACTCACTCCTCTCGATAACAGACTCACTCGGGAGCGTTTTGTCGATGCTGGAGTTGAAGATGAATAAAACTCCGGGTTTGCAAACCGTTACTCCACTTCCACTGATTCTTTCAATCAGCTGCCATGCCCCAATGCCGCCTACGGTCTGGATTGTGCACCGTGCATTTAAAGAGATGATCATTCTAATCATACAGCTCACATTGATCGGGTAGAGCGATATATATATATATATATATATATATATATATATATATATATATATATATAT
>JAARMF010000652.1:10811-25521 GCA_022844705.1 Toxascaris leonina | reverse complement strand
ATATATATATATATATATATATATTCGGAACTCCAACGTCAATGCTGCGATGATCGATAATCTTACTTCCTGCAGCTATGTGCTGTTTTCTTTAAATGTCCTGACAACCGTATCTATAGGGATGCCATCTGGTGCTGCCCATCCATTTTTCCCACAATCTGCATTAAACTTCTTTTCAGGATTATAACTGTAGCAAAGTTCGCATTCTCATCGCAACTCATCTCTTCCTTCGTCCCTTTCTGCTGGTTAATATTGATCATGCATGAATCCTGCTGAACGAAGTTGCTTGATGCCTCAGTAGTGTATAATAGACTGATGTTGTTTTCATTGTGTGTGATACTTAAGTTAACAGTGAACTCATTTGCAGGAGTTACGAAAGCATTTTTCTTACGATGATAAGCAACTGAAGGAAGTCAGCGGATTATTGCTTCAAATGAAGGAATTGGCACATAGTCAGACGTATGGAGACCGACTCTTTAGTCATGATGTATGAATAATTTCAACGGTCTTTCCAATAATCTTACCATATCGTGGCTTCGAAAAGGGCGAAATTAAGAGCACTTCACAATATAGTGATGGGATTTCTTGAGTTATTCTTCAAGATATTAAATAGAAAGATTTACTTTTTAAACTTTTTTGTATTCAATAGATTTGCAAAAGTTCGGATTGTCATTCAAAAATGGTATGGATCAACCTCAATGGAATAATTTCATTCGCTTAAGCTTATGGGGCATTCGGCCATATTACTCGAAATGCAGACGTATTAGTGGAATTGAACTTCATTTGTTCAAAAATTACTTGTCACTCGGTTATTAAGTTGATGTTTAGTGCACCCAGAGGGCACAATGAGGAAGAATATTTCCACGAATGTTCTGAAATTAGCGAATCTATGAAATCTTTGCCTAACTAATCTCTATTAACATTTCTGCGGTGTAAATGAGACATTTAAATGACTGAAAGGAATTTTGATGAAGAGTACTCGATGAAGAATGTTAGCATCTACTTTCTTGAGGTCATATGGCCCCAGCGGTTTTATTTTCTGCGCTATGCTCGAGTGATATGCTTGTGTTATATTTTATTGGATCACCAATGGATAGTGCGCTATATAAGTTAGCGGTGTGGTTATACATGAAACGCTAGAGTATGGTAACAATTGTAACAGTTCTATGGATCTTTTGAGGAAATAATATTCGAGTTGATCAATTTAAATAGTTATTGATTGATGGATGGTTCATTATTAAACTGTGATCAAGGCGAATATTGATTATTTTTAGAGCGCTTCAGATAGCAAAAAGGATGTTTCGATCAGCATCGAACAACCGAAGACAAACAACAAATTAACGCCGTATTTGTTTGAAGGTGAATTGAGCACATATGAAATTTTTTTTATTATTTGCAAAACTCAAATAATATGGATAAGTGTCAAGCTATTCCGCTTATAATTCATATTCGTTTTAAACCTTTAAGGAATTCCGGGAGTATAATTGTTTCTCTTTAAGCAATTTTTTATAGAACTAGAGGAAGTGCTTCTTTGTTCAACAAGAATAAAGTCATATGCGAATGAGTGTAATACGGCGCTGATTTGACACCACAGTATTTCAATCGCAATAATTGGGAAATCTTTTAGAGGCCCATAGGTCGATTGCTTTTTAAACTAGCTGCACTGCTAATTCGGATGTTTATTTTCCTTCAATTTCCTCCTTCCTGCAAATGAAAGTTTGCCCAAGGAAAGCTTTTCTTCGACCACTCGCTTCAACATTTGCGTCCACTCACCTTAGTTCTACTCTCAGCTAGATGCCTGTCTTATTGAATGCCAAATATTTCTGAGGTGTAAAGATATTCATACTTCAAGTAAAACTCTGTTCTTTTTAAAATAGAAAGGTATCAGCCGGTGAATGAATATCGTGTCATAAAGGATGAGTACAGGTGAGGCTTACATAACATTCGAGATACTTTTGCCTGAGGCAAATGATGAGAAATTGAAAGGGATATTTTTAACGATGTTATAAAATTGTTTTTTACAGGCGATATATTGTTGTCAGCGAAACAAGCCGAAGCAATTCTAGAGACAATTTCGAGGAGACCATCAAAACGAAGAAGAACGAGAATAAAACCAAAAGATTTTGATAGACAAAGGAGAAGTTTTAGCGCTGATCCCGAAGCGAAATGGACTGAATTTCCTATAAGATATCGTTTCCACGAATCTCTTGGTGAGAATTAATTATATCTCAACTGTCCTCATCTAAACTCTAATAAGTATCTTTATTGCGCTTCAAATTATTAGTTTGATTGCTTATTTAATGTAATCAATTCACACAGGTTTATGAGGCAAAATTGGCAGTAATTGAGGTTATTTCAAATGTATTTAGTTCTTCTTGCGAATAAAAAAAGAAGAAGAAAAGTGAATGCGACGAGAACGAATATAGAGAATCGTTTTAAAAGATTTTGGATGGGATATGATGGAACCGTCACGAGGAAAGAGAGAGCCCTGAAGAATTTTTTAGGGGAAGAGAAGGAAAATATAACGAATAGATGAACATTACTTCCAATTTTTAGCGAATAGAGACGAAAATACACGAATTTATTTATTACAACTAAAAGTCGGATGATGTTAAATGATGTCGCTCGTTGGGTTCCTTCAACTGGCAGTTATCTACTAATCAAACACTTCCTTCAACTTCTTTCATCTCACATGATCGTTCTCATCTCCAATCTCCATCGTTCATTAGAACTTTTCATTTTTCATTCAATTTTGTAGTGCCTAATTTGGGGATTCATTGTAGCGCTTTACCAGATCACTCAAATAATCAATGCAATCGAGTATTGGCAAAGTCATACCTGTTTGAAGTTTCATAACGATGACAAAGCGACCGGCGATTTCATCGAATTCTTCAAAGGCGAAGGGTAATTACAATGTTTTCGATCATACTGATCTATAGAGATTTCCCTGGTTGCATCAGAATTGTTTCCGGGGCTTCGAGGCTTTCATGATTCTTGCAGTTGCAGCCCTGATCTCGGCTGTTTGTGAAACGTTTTCTGACGTGAGTCTTTTATAGATATGCACCACAGTCAGGCGTCATAGCCTTGTGATTTAGAATTCTGGTTGCAGATCTTCAGTTCCAAATTGTCTTCTTTATACGCGAAATTTACTGAAAAAGCTGGCAATTCTTCTGCTGAAAAAATCTTGCTTTTTCTATAGTCCCAGCCGAAATAGTAGTTGGTCCTGTGTACCAAGTGCCTCACAAGATTCATTTTGGTGAGGAGTATTAACATGCGAAAGTAACAGCTCAATCTTCATCACCTATGGTTGTCATATATTTTACTGTATATTGTCGTTATCTGCGTTCCTCCTTCTCGATAGTCGATTTTATTGTACAGATGTTACTCGATGATCGGTCGATTCGGTGGTCGTCAAGGTGTATCAATCGGTGACGGTTGCGAACGGGTTAGTGCCCACTTATTTCCTTAATCGTATCACTTCAAGCATAAAATCAACCTCGTATATCTTTCATTAAGTCTCAGTGAGTGAAAGATTTATCGTTTTTCGGTAATTTGCCATCTGCATTTAGAATATTCGTGTGCTATATTTACATAATCCACTCTCAATGTTGTTTTAATTAGTTTCTTTCCTCTTCATAGATCATCGCATCCATCACAACAAATTATATCGAATCAATGCACGAAACGTGTTTCATTTTCGCTTCGCAATGGCAAAACGTTATGCGTAAAACAGGTTTGCTGATGTGAATAAAGGCGGATCAACGTCTCATCATGTCTGCAATAAGAATTTCGCTTTTTTCTACTTCTCTATCAAATCCAATTATCATCTATTATCAATACGGATGATGTTCTTAAAATGATTGCAATTAATCTTTGACAATTTGTGCAAATATATTTCCTATAAATTTGAGAACGTAGCAAATTATAATTATGGAGCAATTGTGGACACTAGTCGGATAATTTTCACCTGTGGTGCAATGAATAAAAGTATGGTGTAATAAATAAAAGTATGCGAAGAAAGGCATCATGTAATCACTAGCAACCAGTATCATTCGTCGTGTTATAATATTCGCCGTCTCATATACCTTATCACATCTGCTGTACCCACAACCTTATATCAAAATTTCGAATCAAATGCAAATATATCTAAACTTGACTTTTTTCATCTCTTAGGCGCTCCTGTATGATGGTGTCTCTGGTACTGCCATATAATTTCCAAGTGATAGAAAGTGGATAGCCTCATACGCCCAATAACTCAGGTGAAAATTCAGCCTAGAATTGCGCTGTGAACGACCTGAATCAGAACCTTGATCTGTTCGCTCATATGCGCCTTGCACGTTTTTCCAAAGTATTTAAATCTGCTTGTCAGTTTTCATCCTGAAAATACTACCTCATTATTAACTACGAGATTCGTAAAACGGTCTATTAAAAGTGAGAAACCTTCAACCTCAGGTCGGTACAATTGAGCACGAGATAGGTCATGCTTTGGGTTTATGGCATGAGCAGTCTCGACCGGATGCAGGTCAGCATATCGAAGTGCTCAAAGCGTTTATTCTGCCATCTTATATCAGCGATTTCCTGGAGAGAGGTAAAGATGAAATTGACACACTCGGCATTCCCTATGATCTCGGTTCTGTGATGCACTATGGCTCAACCGCATTCAGCGCTGATCAGAGGAGTAAGACACTCCTGACGAGGTCAGTTTCTTATGAATGTATTGCATAAATGCTTTAATGATTACTCCGAGTTCGGTAGATATTCTCTGAATGGACCGATGCATTCATAACAACAGCTGGCTATCCCCCTTATTGAGTAACTCATCCGATAGACTAAATATCATATATGGTTCAACAATAAATCGTTTCGATTGTTGTAGAGTATAAACTTGCGCCGAAGCAGTTGTTCGCACTCAAAAAATAAAGCACCAACGAAGTCGTATCGGTGGTGTCTGATAGAGTGCCGAATTTTCAGTGTCATTTCTGGTTGTTCAGATTGTTGGTTATCACTGTTTCAAAACTAATCTAAATCATTGTTGTGATAAGTTTTGCACTTTCCGTGTCCTCATTCTGTGCTTATACCAATTAAAAAAACAGCCGGTTGTAGAAATGTTCTAAAATGAGGAATACCTGGGCGCTCTATTGCGTTACTCTGAAGCCGATGGTCTATGACCATGAGGAGATGAAGGTGGAGATACCTCGAAGGGCTGTATTGTCAGTATGAAATTATTTTGTCCTCTAATAACACAAAGATGGAGCAACACAAGGGAGTCGAGAATTGACAGGAAACAAGACATTGACGGATGAGAGGATCGGGTAGGGTGACAAGATGGATAGGACGGAATACTTCGAGCACGGATCGAACGGCTTGATATACCTGTGCGAATGATTATTCCACTTCTGCAAACATTACGATATTATTGCGTCGTATATGGCAAAAAAAGATATGAATAAATAGATCGGAGGATATTACGGGTTGAGATCCCAAAACACTGCGGTTTTACTCTGTGGGTAACAGTGTTTTAGGGGATGATAGCTGCAGATCGTTGTGAGTGGACTTTAATCATCAAAATTGGACACATTCGGCCTTAATTTACAAAATAAATTTCAGAATTGATAATTATTTGTGATGAATTTAGTAAATAGGAATTAAAAAAGACTCTTGCAGGGATCCATTCTATCAGACAACGATCGGACAACGAGAGACTCTATCGTTTTATGATATGAAAATTGTTAATGAAGCTTATTGCAAAGGTATACCTATTGGATTGTCACTCCNCCCCCCCCCGCCCCCCACCCCACCCCACCCCCCTCTCTCCTTTCTTCTGCAGTTAGAGCGAATCTTTTAGTTGGATGAATTTCAATACCCCTTTCAAATTAACTGCATTTGCTACTGATCATAGATTTAGAATGATATTTTCATTCCTCGAGAATATTTGCAATGGATGCAAGAAGTCCATTTGAGTATACGATAATACGATATTTTCATCCCTCAGAGGATATTTGCAATGGATGCAAGAAGTCCATTTGAGTATACGATAATACGACAGCTGGATATAGATTTGAAAGAGCTAAAACTGACCGATAAATGTTTGGGTTATAGAATCTTTTTTTAGACGATATAACTCAATGGTGGGATCTTATTTTTATTATTTAATGACCTTTTTATTTTGTATGGACAAATTTCTTCCACCAACTTCCTTTTTTTTTTATTTAAACGTCATAATACGATCGAGATGTGAGAAATAATATCACAAATGTCGCATAAAAACTTTCAGGGAAATGTAAAGGAAAGAACGAATGTAAAAATGGTGGTTATATGAATCCGAGCAGTTGCAAGAGTTGTCTTTGTCCGAGTGGATTTGGTGGATCGAAATGTGAGAAAAATGAAAAATCGCTTGGTGAGTTATGCTATTGTGCGTATTTTATTTTATTTCCGGAGAGTTTTATTGAAACCTTTTGATTGTAGTTTAAAGTTTTGAATAATAAAACTTGATTGAAGATTGTATATATCGATTATCGTTCTAAATAGAGCGATTATATAATCGCTGGAATTAAATTAGTATCATCCGATTACATGTTTCGAGCATATACGACACTAAGGTCTTGTCTATAATATTTGTTGATTCCATCCTTTATATATATATATATCACATCNTATCACATTGATGATTACGTAATGTACAGATATTTGATCAACGCAACATAGATGTTAACTCTCAAAATTATTCCTATCCACTGAAAATATGCAGAAAGAGAGTGGATACGGCTCACCGATTTGATTCCAAACCTTGGAGTTTATTGTAGCGCTGCTATTGAATGAGCTAATAGCCACTTCAGAAATCCAAGTTCTTACAGAATCGCCATGCGGAGGGGTATTCAAAGCAACTAATGACTGGCAAAATATCGAGTCACCTGGCTATCCGGATCCAGGTTATGAATCTGGTGAAAAATGCAGTTGGTTGATTGAGACAACGAAAGGTTATTTCTTTTTAAATTAACCGAAATTTGCCTCGCAATTTGTTAAGGGTTGTATTCAAAGAATTTGATTCAAGGGTTAAGGTTTGATTGAGAAAGAAAATGTGGTCTTCACTAACGTTCAAAGGAGCAAATGCGCTGATTATCAGCTATCTTTCTTTTGGGGAAAGCGATTGATCAGNNNCTTTTGATTGCAGTTTAAAGTTTTGAATAATAAAACTTGATTGAAGATTGTATATATCGATTATCATTCTAAATAGAGCGATTATATAATCACTGGAATTAAATTAGTATGATCCGATTACATGTTTCGAGCATATGCGACACTAAGGTCTTGTCTATAATATCTGTTGATTCAATCCTTTATATATATCACATTGATGATTACGTAATGTACAGATATTTGATCAACGCAACATAGATGTTAACTCTCAAAATTATTCCTATCCACTGAAAATATGCAGAAAGAGAGTGGATACGGCTCACCGATTTGATTCCAAACCTTGGAGTTTATTGTAGCGCTGCTATCGAATGAGCTAATAGCCACTTCAGAAATCCAAGTTCTTACAGAATCGCCATGCGGAGGGGTATTCAAAGCAACTAATGACTGGCAAAATATCGAGTCACCTGGCTATCCGGACCCAGGTTATGAATCTGGTGAAAAATGCAGTTGGTTGATTGAGACAACGAAAGGTTATTTCTTTTTAAATTAACCGAAATTTGCCTCGCAATTTGTTAAGGGTTGTATTCAAAGAATTTGATTCAAGGGTTAAGGTTTGATTGGGAAAGAAAATGTGATCTTCACTAACGTTCGAAGGAGCAAATGCGCTGATTATCAGCTATCTTTCTTTTGGGGAAAGCGATTGATCAGTTTTGAAGATTCTCCTCTATCAGTTCCCTAATCAGAGCAGAATTTGCTGATATGAGCAGTTCTTTGGCATTTCTTTATTAAAAGAAAAAAATTAATTGCGTAAATGTCGTTTAAATTTACGCAAAATTTCGCATAAGAAAACTCAAGTTTCTTTCTAATTGGAACCAAGAAAGGACTCTCACCTTTGACCTTACTCCACCCATCACGGCAATTCAAGTCAAATGATGGTATTGTTAGTACCATGCCGATAGTATTGATGTAGCGTTGGTACGATATATACACATATTGCAATAAAGACAAAGATGGGGATAGTAATTAAAATTATAGAGAAACGAATCGAAGTGGAATTCGTTGACGACTTTGATATCTTTTGTGCCAGTACATGCGTCGATTATGTCGAACTCAAAATTGGTGCCGATCTTCGCAACACTGGGTTCAGGCATGTTTGCTTTAATTCCCTTTGTTTCGTTAACTAATTTTTGTGATCCTTTACAATAGGTTGCTACCCACACGACAATTGTGTGTCACTGAACCCTTCAGGATGAACGGTAGCTTGAGCCCTTCGAGTAGAGAGATCCATCGTTCAGTAAAAGCAAATTTTAGACACATTGATATGCTTCTGAATTTACTATTATTATCGACTATTGTGATGTTTTGTTCTTCCAGATTACTTTCGACCTATCATCGTTCATAATTTTGGCAACGACAGCAGCAGTTATGTACAGAGTACAATAAATAAACATTCCGTTGTGCCTTTTGCGAGTATATTATTTCCACAGTACTGATTTATATCGGGATCTGTTGGAGCCTTTGAGAATTTGCTTCATTAGATTAGGAGGGATCGTGACTTCTCGAGTTTTCTGGGAACGCTTGCGTGGGCTTCCACAATATTGAGAAAGCTGAAGTAATAAAGAAAGTAAAAAGCTGTAAANCGACACTAAGGTCTTGTCTATAATATCTGTTGATTCAATCCTTTATATATATCACATTGATGATTACGTAATGTACAGATATTTGATCAACGCAACATAGATGTTAACTCTCAAAATTATTCCTATCCACTGAAAATATGCAGAAAGAGAGTGGATACGGCTCACCGATTTGATTCCAAACCTTGGAGTTTATTGTAGCGCTGCTATTGAATGAGCTAATAGCCACTTCAGAAATCCAAGTTCTTACAGAATCGCCATGCGGAGGGGTATTCAAAGCAACTAATGACTGGCAAAATATCGAGTCACCTGGCTATCCGGATCCAGGTTATGAATCTGGTGAAAAATGCAGTTGGTTGATTGAGACAACGAAAGGTTATTTCTTNCATTGATATGCTTCTGAATTTACTATTATTATCGACTATTGTGATGTTTTGTTCTTCTAGATTACTTTCGACCTATCATCGTTCATAATTTTGGCAACGACAGCAGCAGTTATGTACAGAGTACAATAAATAAACATTCCGTTGTGCCTTTTGCGAGTATATTATTTCCACAGTACTGATTTATATCGGGATCTGTTGGAGCCTTTGAGAATTTGCTTCATTAGATTAGGAGGGATCGTGACTTCTCGAGTTTTCTGGGAACGCTTGCGTGGGCTTCCACAATATTGAGAAAGCTGAAGTAATAAAGAAAGTAAAAAGCTGTAAAAAAACCTGGGTTGATTGGATTCCTGAATTCTCATATCATTTGCATTAACACCTCATAGATTTTCTGCAATTTATAAAACTCATTTCTCCGTTCACAATAAAGAAAGTCGATTTCTTTTCATTGCAGAAATGACTTTTCTTTCAGACGAATAAAATATTTCAGATTCTGTTGTCCCGATCATCCGAAGGGTGCCCTAGTATCAGCACTCAGTCAAGTGGTTGTCATCTTCCGCTCGGCCATCGGTGAAGGCGCTGGTTTTCGATTGCGTTTTCGATCAAGTATATAGCCATCTATGCCTATCTTTTGTTATTTCCTCATACCAATAGAAAATTGCTTTAATTAGAGATGTACGAAGGTGTCACATAGGCAACACATTTGTATAAGTTAAATGCGCATTTCTACAGATTGCTAATTTCTATAAAAATTTTGAGGTAATTGTGATGTAAATCAAGTTGAAGTTGTTAGTTTGTTTATTATAAGTAAGACTTATTCAGTATATTACTCCCTACAGTACTATAAGGAAACACTGTAACAGTAAACATTTGCATTAGAACATTGATTTACATTCGAAGTGGATCGGATGCAATGAAGTATCATCGACGATATTTCAGACTCTCCATTAGTTCTGATCTCCTTAAGCCGACGCATCTGAAAACTTCTGAATTAGACTTTATAAATTGCTTTGACCTAAAACATAGATTAATCCATAATGAATTGTATTTAATTACGAATGATTTTTACGGTTAGCATTCGATCCAAATATGGTGGAGGAATTTAGCAAATATAGACTGTTAAACAACAATCGTTCACTTCTTTCTTTCTTAGTAAAAACATTCAGGTATTGATTAAGCTAATTATAGTAGCAAAGAATTGTAGTTAACCTCCAAAATTTACATAAAAGCCGTCAGATCGCAAATCGATCTTGTTATTTCCGTGTCGCATTGTATCTAAGAGAACGCACCGTTATTTTTTTATGATTTAGAACTGGGGTCTTGGGAACTAACTCTCAGAATCTTATTGCACGATGCAGTACTAGCTTATAAGCAGAAGTGTTTTTATTCGAAGCAATACGATATATTTCGGCAGCATCGATTGCATTCGTCCTTGCTGGGCATCATTGCTTCATTCTTGTTGGAAAATGTAGCAGATCTTATTGCAGCAATGAAACCTGCCAGGACGACAATGGCACCTCCAAAGAAGACTACCACAGGTCAGCGATGATCGATGGACCCTAACATGACCATTTATGCTTTTGGTTTCGAAGATTGTTTCACTCTAACATGGTCAATTACCCATCAAGTTCACATATCCTCAGTGCCTATAGAGATATTCAGCGTCAGCTTGCCTCCAGGGCAAATATCTATAACACAGTTGTCAACCACATGCAGTTCATCCTTTTTTAGGTCTATCTGCTTGTCTACCAACTCAACCTACACCAAAATTCACCTTTGTCCTGTACTCCATTGTTTGATCCCACTTGCTCTCAATAATTTCATTCAAATTACGGCACAAGTGACTATTAGTCAAAACAAATCGTTTGTATTTTAAATGTGTTGATGAATGCTGTGTAGTGTTTCTGAAAAAAAAAAAGAACAATTAACATCTGCGAAGAAATCATTAGTACGAGAGATAAGATAGAAGCGGAAAGTGCACGACATCAGTAAAGATTTTGTTTAGTTCCGCCAACGACGGTGGCAGGCGAGAATATCTGGAGCGATTGGGGTTCTTGGTCGGAGTGCTCTCGACCATGCGGTGGTTGTGGTATCCGATCTCGTGTCAGGATGTGCGCTACGGCTGAGTGCTCGTAATTTTCTCGTTTCTTTCAAATCCAACGAAACAGTTTCGACTTCGCTGAGAAGAATCCTTTACTTCGACGCCCTTAAAGTCGATTCAGACTCTTTGGTTTATGCTTTCCATTTGAACAAAGATTTTTACCTTGAGAGATACTCCCTTAGAAAATAAATCAATAATTTTCGTACATTTTGAACTGCAGAAAACTGTAGAAGATGGTTGTGCAGAAAACCGTTAGACGCAGATAAAGCGATTTATAGTTGGAGAAAAAATATGCTAAGCTGATTTTACGATGATCTGCTTCGGACGTTAGCCATGTTTAAAACATCATTTAAGCTCAGTTTGGGTTTCAGAGGGAAGTCTCAAGAGTTCTCGACGTGCAACCTGAAGGCATGTCCTGTCGATCCGAAATGTGCCAACATGAAATTTATTAATCGACTATGCACAGACAGTTACGGGTGTGCCCAGTAAGTTTTACCTATTACTTGTGTCTATTTCACTGAAATATCGCCATCCACATATAGTTAACATCAGCCATCAAGAATCCTTGCCATCTAACGCCTATATTCAGATATCCTTATTGGCAGCTGTGAGGAACAACTCATAAGCAAGCATGAAATTCAGGCCACGTTCGCATTCCCGGTTGCGATGGAAATAGAGATACCACTGCTCATCTCAGCAGCCATCAACGTTGGTTGATAACATTTGTACGCATGAGTACAATATAGGGTCGTTCAAAATGGTAGTTGCTTCTACTATGCGATAGCTGCTACACTCAGTTGATGAGTATCCCATTAGGTGAAAGGATGTACACCAGTACAGAATATGATTATAAACGGTTTTCCGACTAGCGACTCAGATAATGGGAGGTCAAGATATCATAAAGACTCTTGATAAGTGAGCAGTGAGGAAGTAAAATGCTTGCATCGAACCCTGATCGGAGCAGTGATTCTGATAAACGCAGATTCTTTCAGCCTATCGGATGCACTATCGTCATGTAATCAACCGAGTTGCTGTCCACCGTTCTATGAAGTTAATGGACAATGCCAAAGCGATGAACCGGTACTGAGCGTATTCCTCCACTGAAACTCTTTATTCGTTTTGTCTGCGGCTTTAACGAAACTAGCAACAATGACGCTTATGGAAGCGAGGAGCACCTCGAACTTGAGCTCTAATCAAGAACAAACATATTTCAACAACGACTTCATCAGCTTGAGCTTCAATCGAGAACCAATGCACTATCAATGTTCACTATTTCTAGAAATTACTCATATTCCTAGACTGCAATCAAACCTACTGGTTGTCTCAAAGATTCGATTAGAATTCTTTTTGCTTCAGGGAATATGGGTTTCATTAATCAGATTCCTTCAGACGAGATTCCCGAGTTCAAAGTTTTTTCACCGCAATAAGCCGGTTTAGTTTTTCTTACGCATAAAAACCTAGTGTTACGACAAAACAGCTTACACCTCCTTTCAGTGTTGTACTTCATATGCAACACTCTTTATCGAACAATACGAGTGAGAAAGCTGTGAGGAGGTAGAGGAGAGAGAGAAAGACAGCTAAACCGTTGAGAAAGGTGTTTGACTGGAAGGACTTATATTTCACCGATTTTGACCGGAATTGATCGCACTTCTCCACAGATTCGTGCATTAACATACACAAGATCAATCGCATATAAATATGATTGCACAGCGAAGTAATGCATTTCCCAATTACATTCATTCAGATCAAATTTCTCAACCCATTAGATAATAACATCGAAGCAAAAGATGACAGAACCACGTTGACTACTGCAAAAAATCTGGAGAGTACACTTCTTAGACCGTTTAGAACAGAATAGAATAGAATATTCGTCAGATTAGTGATGGATATATGCAGAGAAATCTTATAAGTGCTAACAAGTATCCTTAGTGATAATGATAATGAACAAACCTATAGTGATAACAGTCACTGCNCAGTCACTGATAGATTCATAGTGACCATTGTGACTGTCTAATCCTACCTTACAGGTATCGACATTCTTGTAGGCATTGATAATAGACAAGTGGAATAGACAATAGAAAATACAGTTAGTCGGACAAATATAGACAAAGATTGCTGATTCAAATTTCTCAAATAAGAGAGGTCAATTTCACTGCGGCCCCTAATTTCGAAGGTAACCATAAAGGTAAACTTCAATCATTATACAGATAAAATTACCTCTTTCCACAGATGCGTTGTTTTTGTGATGATAATATTTGTATATTAATGTGCAATAAAGTTATTTTTGAGTTGCTTGTCAATGAGACAGATGCATGCGCCTTTGTGTTAATTGCAATAGAAAGCGATAAGGCGCTCAAAATATTATTTCTTTGAAAGGATCTTTCTTGCAATAACCGATTTTCCAGTCGCAAAATTTAGGAAATCTACTCGACTACCTTTTCTTCTCAACTTTATCAGTCAAAAAATGAGAGTCATTGTTGTAAAGTGCACTGCGCTATCCATTGCTATCCCCTTTTATCCGCCTTTTCCCATCATTTTTTATATCAATAATAATGCTTCTTACAAAGCGCTATTTTGATGGAGTTGTTTAACTAAATTCACCCTCAAATATGTTGAAAAAAAAAGATATTAATAAATGCTCATTTAGTTATAGTGAAAATATCATCGATGCTATTGCAAACTGCATGAATAAATCTAGCCTCATAGCAAAATTCAAAAAGTGCCCACAATGACCTATCAAAAACACCTTATCATCTATCCATATCGTTGATAGCGAATTATCCTTTAGTAAAGACATTCGCTAAAACGTTGCTCTGACCACACAATCATTTATATTATCATTTGCAATCGTATACCATTTATAAAGGTGGCTTGCCATCAAAAACCTCATTGTATTATCATTCGCATTTCTCAAATATAAGTGTTATGAGTTTATTATGATTTAACATAATTCAATAACAAAGTATCAATAAATTATCAACGATGACCCGACTGAACATAAAAATAAAAACGATATAAAAAATCATTAATAATAATAAAAATTATCCTTTCTAAAATGATAAACAAACGAATTTTGGACCCCCAAGAAATTCTGGTTTCTTCCGGCAGGAGAAGTATCGTTGCAAAGACAAAAGCGTTAAAAAGACTAGAACGAAAAGTAGGTCTCCCCTCCACCATCCTAAAATACTTTGCCGAACAAATATGGCAGAATGAAATATCAAAGAAAGAAGAATTAATATTCCCTCTAAGAAATATAAAAAAAATAAATTTTTGCCTTCGTCACCGATTCTTCACTTAACGTTTCAATTTCCTTCGATCAAATAGCACGGAAAACAAGCAATCAATCAAACAATCGGAAGAAAAAAGTATATAAACTGCCGACATTACCAAAAAGTTTTAGTTGTAGCTCTATTCAGAGGCTGAAAACATTAGAAATTACACACGCTACCCCC
>JAARMF010000652.1:0-10783 GCA_022844705.1 Toxascaris leonina | reverse complement strand
CCCCCCCCCCCCCCCCCTCCACCCTCTCTCAAAATAAAGAAATACCCCTCCCTCCTCTGGCATCAAAAACCCACACAAACTGAAATCAGAGGCAGTGGGAGTTTTCACTGGGAACTACGCAGTAGCTCCATTCCACTACAAATTGCGATGCACTAGCAATGTAACAGACGAAGAATAATAAACAACACAACGCACTCATGAACTCTTCAATTTCTCTTTCGACTGTAAACACTGACAACGCGGAAGTTCGCTTGAATATCCTTTCCACAGCAGTTCCATAAAGAGCAGCACTATTCCGAATGCTGTCGATACTGATGTTAACATAAGAGGAACATATTCGAATCGCGAATGGAACAATACCTTCAATATATACCTCAGGCAATTAACCGGAGAAGTGATAACATTTATTTATTGTAATTAATTATTCATAAAATCGACATTCAGCGATGAAACTGCTTCGTTATCAGAGAAGAAGATACTTATAATACTTTACTATATATGACGGTTTTTTTTATTTGTTGAAAAGATTTATTATCAATATTAACACTGTAGTGATACAACAGCTAATGCTATTATTACTACTAGCTCATGTCAAAACGAAAAACAAGCACGGGCAAACAAATAATGTACGTACATGAGGACTTATACACTATTGGAAGCAAAAGCAACCTATGAGTAGAAGTGATTATGAAACGACTGAGATTTACATCGATCAGAACAATCATTAAAAGCTTTTACAGCATTGAATCATCGCATTTCTCATCGATGAGGATTATGGTGCAAGCTTTGATTGTTATTTAATTTACTATTCAATAGTGATCAAATGAGCAACTAGGTCAACTCATAATTGTATGTGAAAACCTGCCCATATTATATGAGAGCAACTGCAACTAGCAGGAAATCTCACAAAGATTGAAAAGTGAAGAACAAAAAAGTGAATGAACGGCTCATAAAAGGATCTAGTTCTCAGGCCTGGAGGTTGCTTTATAAAGGAACACATGGGAATTCCTCCAGTGCTTGACGATGGGAGGAGGGAGGAGAAAAGGAAAGAATCGAAGAGAAAGAAAAGAGAGATATGGGACACCACGGTTTGGTACGACCCCCTACACAGGCAATTTAGAACAGCGACCGATCCGACCATTAATTAGTAATAGCAACTCTCCCTTCGTGACGTGACAATCATGATTCAACTCAGCATCAAAAACGCCTTTCCCTCAGCCACTGCAATCACAGACTACATCTCTAGCATCGGCATCGATTCACATAATTACTTAGCTGTCTCTTTCCCTCGCAATGACTCCTAGGAAGTGGAACGCAGCAACAACACGCTTTAATAAATTCATGAAGCAACCTACCTTATGCAAGATTAAGCAATATGCTTGAACGAGAAGCATGCCAATAATGCAACATTTATGCCAAGCACTCTTCGATGACTGCTTCACGCAAATAAACCTTGTGATACACTCCGAAAGAAAGTGATAACACAAAACTATTGAGATCTAAAAACATCAAAGATGGAGCCATCAAAAATATCAAAAAATGCTTCATATTTTTTTCTTCTTGCTTCCTTCTCAAAGACTGTCATTAGCAGAAATCCCCAAGCGCGTTCTAGCATCAGCGAGGAGACAGGAAGGTGATTAATAAGTATGTAGGTTTCAACATTAAGGTGACAAAACAGAATCCATTCTTTTTGCTTAAATCCTCTTATGTAACTATCGGACAAGGTGTAAACAACAATCTTCTCAGAAAAAGTAAAAGTTTGGAAATAAATCAGATGATAACAAACGGAACATTAATACCATAGGTGCTACCAAAAAATATCTGAAAAGTGATGCCTACAAAATCTGCGACGCTTTCCTTTTGCTCGAAGGAAGAATTCTTGAAGGAGTCTCTGTTCCAATTGCAAGATTAGAGAAAAAATGACTAGATTTATGAATAAGAAGACGGCGAAAGGCATACAGCTAGGGCATGACCTATTTTTTTCGAAAACAGTCTGCAGAATTATTGCTTCGAGCAAAGGGAGAACGTCTCGAATAGGGAATGTGCCGCAATATGCACTCAACGACATTCTATGAAGCGTATCGTCCATAAATCGATTCGAAAAAAGGCAAACAAAAAATCAAAAGTACTACAACGAAATAATGAATATTTCTTTAAACATACCTTTATTAAATCCTCAAAAGGGGTGAAGAAGAGAGGAAAGAGCGAAATATTGGCGATTGTTGATAACACAACAAAAGACGACAGGAATCGATGATCCTCAACAGAATTTAACGTTGAAAAAAAGGAAAATTTTAAAAGAATTGAAAACTGAAAGAATAAATATTTCACAGTCACTGTTATTTGATAATGCATTTCCACAGCCCTTTTTGGGCAGCAAATTTTGTGAAACAAGAAATAAACACTTCCTCCTCCATCTGCTCGAATATTACCCCTCCCACTCCGATTCTTACCTCATCCCAATATCTTAATCTCAATACATCTATCACAAACATTCATTACCAAGTCCAGCAATAAAAAACATATACCGTAGCTGCAAGTATCGTATAGGGCACTGTAACAAGTAAAATAGCCTTCTCATGGACATGATATCCAGCAAGAAAGAAAGCAAAAGCCGCATGAGTGAGAAGCAGCACAAAACTGCGTCGTCGTTTCATGAATAACGAGGCGATCAGTGGACTCAACAGAAGCAATGTCACTATCAGTGCGGTTAACGCATTTATTGTTGGCAATACTGTATGCGAATACTCCTAAAAATATATTCCATATGATTACCGTAAAACACCGAATAAAACCCCAATAGTCGCAAAATTTCTGGTTTTTATTATTATTTATATGGGAGAAGATTTGCAATTTGATGCATCTAGTTCTGGCACAAAATCAGTCGGCAGCGCTTATTCATTACGGGATGCTCTTCTTCAAAATTTTAAAGAAAAAAATTATATTTGAGGTTGTTGGAGATCTTTGAATCATAAGCATTTACCCAAATCTTCTAGTGAACACTTCTAGTGAAATTCCCGAAGAATTTCTGAATGTTCCATCCCACACGATGAAATGGGCAAAAAATTTTCCGACCAGTTCACTCGTCGTACTAATTTTTCTTTTTTATTATCGCCCTTTCTCTTCAAATTTCACAGTCTCTCATTACGCAAATATCAATTATAAAGAATTCTGCTAACAAAACTTTATAAAATTGGCCTCACTCCATAAAATTATCTTCAAATTAGACGCCCTCAGAATCGTATCGTCAACGTTGCAATATGCCAAATATCGCAGTTCTAATTGCCAAAACAAACAAGTAAAATGTCTGCAAGAATATCGTAAAATAATAAAGAACGGTACCTGCACAAGGCCAGATGTATATTGTGGAGGCTTTATGTTAGGTGGTAGCCTATTAAGTAATTTCAGCATTCGATAAAGAGCCAAGTCCACAAAGTTGTAGATTGCCCAGAAATTAGGTGCCCAATAGGCATGTGTTAATCCTCGTTGGAAAGGGAAGAGTCGTGAAAGAATCTGTGCGAACATCTTTGCTCCACCCATATACAAAAATGGACCTGAAATGCACTTCATCATATATATATATAGGCAAAATAACGACTCACCTCACATCTTTTCTATAATCTCCTTCAACTACCAAGCAGAACTCAACGATCAAACCCGTCGAGTGTGTGATGCAAGTTGACAATATCACTTCGTGTTCCCTCAGTGTGTCACTACATCTGTTAGGGAGTACTCTAATGGAATACATCAACTCAGTTCAATTTACAAAGAAAATATGTCCATCATATATGGTTTATAATTCTTTGAACGGAGATCGAAACGAACAATTCCTATACGCATTTTGTTCATACATCTTTTTCATTGCAATTTCACTACTATGCAGCAATATGCTCTATTATTAAAAAGAAGTCGCATGGCAAATGCTAGGATGGACTTTATTATTTATCGCAGTGGAAAACATGTAAACACTTATACGACAAGACAATGCGAGTTCTGCAAAAGTTTTGCAAGAGATAAGAAGCTGATAAAGGAAAGTGATAACGAACCGAAAGAGATGACAAATGGAATCCACATAGCGATCGCTAGTTTAGTAGCACGTAAGAATACGAAACGATCGAAAGACGTGAAAATATAAGCAAATAAATAAAACACCACATAGGCGACTGCATAATATGCATAAATATGTTTCATATTGAGAAGGAGGCAATATAGAGAGGCCGACTGCAAATTGGTTATTAATTTCACAATAATTATAAATTAGTGATATTAGAAGTGGATGAAACACAACCGATTGATGTGATATCGCAGAGACTAAAATGATATTCATCGACCATTTAGCAATTAACTGACCTATCGCTGACCTCTAATTTAAAATGAATGCAAATGAATACAGGTCACACTATGCAGTTTATTTTCACAGAGAGACACGCAGACAAGCATAAAATGACAACTATCAGCACATGGACAGCTAAGGCAGGTGGTTCGCCGCCTCAGTTACTAGATGCTCTCTAATGGAATCAGCATTTCACAGTTCGTAGCATGTCCTAAAAGTGGTGTCCCATATACTGGATGCTAAGAGATTCGTTAGCCTCAAAAACAATAAAACTTGACTATAATAGATTCATCTTCCAAATCAACATCAACGCAGTACTTCTAGTGCATAAGCTTTTAAAATACGGAATAGCACTACTAATGCTAATGTCAGCAATAGTAACTAATACAAGATAAAGTCGCAAGCACCACTAATATTGCAAGCAGCAATAACTACTACTGCTAGTATTCATAAGTAGTGATGAATGCATTGCCCTATCAGCATCCTGGCAACAGCAGCAAACAGTCCTATGATAAAAAGCGCTGCTGTATATAGCAGTGGAAAAAACAAAGAGTAGTAGCAACAACGATAGTATCGCTGCGTTGCAACTAAGGAAGTAATGCTTCAACTGACATCAAGCAGTAAATAAGATGGACACTTGATGGCCCCACAGTATTTTTCGGAGGGAACGAAGTTAAGCAAGCCATGGAAGAAATTATTTTGGAATCAACATTGGCAATAACTCCGATAGCACTTGCCAGCATTCAGCGATAGCTGTCTAAATCAAACATATGCACGCATGCAGAAATAATAAACACTTGAAAGCACATCACATCCTTTACGCTGACTTCTAGCAGCGTCGACTATCTGCATCGATAGGATATAAGGGCTATTAGGATGAAACACATTAGTAACAACAATAAAAACACTAACCATCAATAACCGTCCTCTGATTGCAAAGCTCAACGAGAATAATAAAAGAGCCGTTAAAAGAGCGTTATATTGGAAGTGAATATTGTCAATAAGGATCAACGATGCATTCGCCATCAATAAGATACACACACCCACCGCACATTTCTTAGAATTCTCTCCGCATAAACGATATGATATAAGACTATTGGCGAGGAATCCACTAGCAATCACCTTAAAATCAATCATGATGATCGTTTGCATTTGCACATCTAGCGATTTGCATGACGGTCATCGAAAGGAGAGAAATCGATGAAGGGGGAATGAAGAGGAAATGAGAGGGTGGTAGGCGAAGAAATATTAACGACGATCGCCCACTCCACACGCCCCTATTTATTGTAGTCTGCCCAAGCAAGATCCCAACAAGGCTCAAATCTGAGACAGAAACCACTGTTGCTGGAGAAGCTGTGAGGTTGCTCACAGGAGGTCTCGAAACTTCAATAACTTGTGAAATCTCCGCTAATCAACATAAAGTGCCCACATACTCCATTGTCTCTTTAAATTTTGAACAGCTTGCAAATTCGACAGTAGTATGTGATGTGTATCTTTTACTTTCATATTCCAACTGCCAACTAGGAATTCCCGACAATTACACAGACACAATATTAGAAAAGGTGGACTGGAGGGGGGGGGGGGAGCGAGGGAGAGGCGAAAGGGAGAAGCAAGCATTATATCTTTCACAACTAATATTAACCATCAAATCCAAATATCTGCTCAACAAAAAACACTTCAGAGACATGAGAAACATTGTTTAAAAGCGCTTCATTTTCATATTAAATTGATGCTATTTGGCCATAAATAATTCGGCGATTTTAAATTTAAGAAACTAACATATAAGAGATCACAAACAATAACACTGAATCGTTGGAAGAGCAATATTTCGGGTGATATGAACGGCTCCTTTTGAATGACCAACGCAGATGGTACTACAACTTTCGCTACCTGAAATTAATTACTTAAATAGCGATAATATCAACAAGTTTTTCTAACTTCTTGAAATCAATGTACTCTTAAATAATATTTATTAAAAAGCCATCAAGACTTTACCTGTTCAATATATTATATGGTACATGGGTAATTATGTGGTTGATTCCAAGACAACTCGTTGACAAGAATCGCTTATTGCTTCCTTAGCAGTATTGAAACTAATGAAATTAAAAGTGCTGGCTGTAAAGTGGTGTATAGTACTTGAAGGCTTCACAACAAAGATAGAAACACCCTTCAAATAAGTTCAGAAATAGTGATTGTCTCTATACAATACAATCGTTTTACTTTCCACAGTACAAGACAGATAAACCCGTGCTTACGAATGCGAGAATGGCAATTGTGCAAATGACAGATCTCTTAGATATATCACTTTCTGAATGACACGCACCGCTAACCTGTGCAAGTGCCAACTCAAAGTAGGCAAAAAGTGGTGGATAATCGATGGTCCATTCTGATGTGTTCTCATAATACCACTGTTTCATAGGTAAATTATAGGTGATAGCCATCCAATTACGATGCACCTGAAAAAGAATTCCAAAACTTTTGTCAAATAACGATCGGAAACGAACAAAGCTGCAATATGCTTCGAAATGAACAAAAAATTCCCTCACTGGGGACAAAATCCTTTGTAAGAAGCAAAAGTGAAACTGAGAGACCGTTTAATAGGTTGGCCCAATCAGCCAAACACTCTGCACAATAAATTTCTCACAATCGAGAAGATATATACATAAACACAGAGATATCCATATATATCACTGCCAATGCTCCCCAAAACCATGCATCATCGAAGAGGGAGTTTTAAAGTCAAAATCTCGTTCATATACGCTACTAGACACTTATATCATGGCGCAAATGCACAAACTCCGATTGCAATTTTGTATGCACAATTGCTATTTTTTTATATGAAACATTCCACATTGCTAATTCCTTCTTCCGGTTCATATTCCAGTAGAGACACTATAAAAGCTCCGACCTTTCTTCGCTGATGGTTTTTAAGACTCCATGGAGCATTATTAAGATGCCTCATGCTCTAAAGGCACACCTTCCGTAAAAGGTCAAACAAACACTCAACTCCTCTCATCACGAACAGAGACTCCTGAACCTTAGCAATAATCCTCCCTTCAATACAGTCCCCTCCTCAATAAACCCCCACTTCTCTTCACCACAATTCAATTTTTTCACACACATGAAGCGCTACAATGATTTTATCTCGTCGAATTTTGCGAACACAATAACTCATACATCAACAAAAGTTTTCAATAATCTCCCCTTCTCCAAGAGAATCTTACCAACGCCTACATATTCCGCGAAGGTTTCTTGAACCTTTCGCCCATAATCATGTCTTTACCTGAAGCATCAGAAAAGTAGTCGACACTAGATTTTAGCCATTTTATTATCGAACCATAGATTAAACGAATGGATAATAAGGAAACGAACCTCGAAATCGGTGCTGTGATACATTGGTACGAGTAGAAATTTGAGCATAAAAACTGAGGCTAAGCAAATCCAGAACCATCGTTCATAAAATACGTTCCCTCTGAAGGTTGATTCAATAGTGGTTGGTGCATTGCTAGGTAGTGCCATTATGCAATCTGCAATAAACGTTTCTCATCTCGGTGAAGCACACCAACCTTTGCAACGAACATCAATGATGCACCTTAGCAACGAGCCTTCTCTTTCAAAATTGGATCGAGAAAAAACACCTGATTTTTATAAATCTTTCCCTCTTTCTCGTACTCACAACGTGATGAAGACCATACTTTCCGCTCATTTTGTTGTCTCCCTTGCACAAGTTCATTTTTGCAATGCACGATGCTATTTCCGATGAAACGTTTATCACCTATAACCGCCCACTTGTACAATCTATAGGCTTCAAGCGTCCCACTCGCAAACATTGATAGTTTTTCATAGGTATTTTCTCAGCATTTGGCAAGTAAGGGGGATGAGTGAAACATTCCACTTATGAAATTCTGTAGACCCAATTTGTTTGTGGATAAGCTGGCTGAACAACCTTTACTAGTTTCAGAGGGGAGGTGTGGGGGAGGTGAGGGGGGGGTGGGGGGGGGGGGGGTGGGGGAAGCGATCGTAATGAATGCCTGTCAGCAGTTTAATCTAATCCCTCACAAAAAATTCGGGGTCATATTGCTTGCGTTTCTAACAATGATATTTTAGGACGAAAGTGCATTGATAATT
Source organism: Toxascaris leonina (assembly GCA_022844705.1). NCBI lineage: Eukaryota > Metazoa > Nematoda > Chromadorea > Rhabditida > Ascarididae > Toxascaris > Toxascaris leonina. The sequence goes on along the minus strand of JAARMF010000652.1, from coordinate 2,322 downwards.
GGAAACGTTGCGAGATAAACGAAGAAGGCAATGGCACCTTCAATAAAATGGTACCGTATAACTCGAAATACAGCGACATGGCACTATAAAACTCCTAACAGATCGGAAGAAAGACTATTGATAAATAGCAAGGGCACTTTATAGACAGAGACCATTTACATCTCTTAAATCTATGCCGCACTTCTGTTTCCTTAAATAATCACGTTTCCCCTCAATCAAGATTCAGCGAAATCCTTTGAAGACATCTCCAACATCCACTATCTACTTCATTCCATTCATAGAGATTTGGATTGCTGCCAAGAACCTTTTGCCATGGCTGTTCGATTAATGCAATTTTTCTCAAAGAGCTGTTTGCACCCATTAATTTTTTCAAGTGGGAAAGCAGGAAATATTGTTAGAGTATGATAGTAGTGAAGCTATGACGAAGTAACTAACTCATTCGTTGCGGATTTCATTTATTTAATTGGTTGAAATCACCCGAATTCCGATAAAATCCAAACCTTTTCATTGAGGTTTCGTTTAAATTCCGCGCCAAATGCGAAAAAAAGTAACAGCGCAAAAATGAGTGTCACATAGCAGCGTTATGTATGTTTGCGGTGCGAACGACTTGCAGTGGGAATATTTTGTTTGTTCACTTGATATGCTTTTGTAGTGTTGTGTGGGTTGTAATTCCCATTAAAGTCTCTCTAGGTAGGGGGTCCTCGGCCAAGCTAGGCACAGATACGGAAATCGGACCCCTTCAATGTCATTATGAGGATAGCTGTTGGATTTGCATTGAAAATTTAGTACTGATATATGAGCTCATAGAGGTGATATAAGTAGTTTACGCTATAATATTCATGTTTACTACTCCGAGAAACATTCCCAAGTTTCGGTGAGAAATCTCTGAGGTGGGTTATTTGCTGAACATAAAAAAGCAAAAACTTTGCAATGGCCATATGCGATTGCTGCGATAATTCGGCTATGATTCAGTAGAATGTAGTTGAGTCATTGTGGATGAGAGGTGTGGTTTCACTTATGGATGGGAAAAGTTGGTTATTCCAGCGCGAAGGAGATGAGCAGATGCTTGGGTGACACAGTGAGTGACTATTGTTGATACTTGCCTAAGCATTCCACTATTTTCACTTCATAGGATGTATCTCTAATTAAATCTAATAGTTAAAGACGAAGACTCGCCTTTGTTCATCATCGTTTCTCTCCATCATAAATGGGCATTTAGGGTTTCTGTTACGTTTTCGGCAAATTAATTCATTTCCTCTCCAGCTATCCATTACATGCAATTATATCCTCGTTGTGTGGAATATTAAAATGGCCTTCAATTGACTAAACCCAACACTTTCATTTATACGAATGTTTCATAATCAATGCAATTTGCAGGAAGGGGTGTAAAGTTCAACATTTACAGTGGTGTCATAGACAAAGATATCTGAAAATGGTCACCCAAGAGAAAGGATTATCGTTGGCTGTGCTCGAGATGAAGGTAGATACCTCTTGAGTATTTTCATTCAACTCGACACGACACTTATGCGTTCAACTCACTCCGTTCCAACGACACGCGCTTAAAATCCTGGAGGGAGTGACATTTACGCCGGGTTTCCGTGGCACTGAATTTGGCGCTGAAAGCAAAAGCTTCTTCCAATTTTGGGCTAAAAAACTTCCATGGTATTCCATGCAAAGTTGTGGCACGAGCCTGAGCCATAACCGTCACCTTTATTTTTCACCACCACGATCATATTCATCCACATTTGTACGGTTTGGACGAACTTTTCCGGATTGAATAGTTTTCGTGCGGTGAAAAATTCGAACTTGTTTGGTGCCTGTTGTATGTATTGCAGGTCAAATCTTTAATTGGGCTTGAACATGAAAGTGTAGTTCGACCTTCCCGACTTCCAACAAAAGAGTGATGCGCTCTCAGCAAAGCTATGAAATAGTTTAACTAAGTGATATCCACATAAATGCCTTAGAACATTTAGCTATAGCATATTAAACGCCAGTTGCAACAGCTTTTGAGGGGACAAAGAAGGAAAAGGGATGATGTGCTGGGAGTTATGTGCCATTTGATTGAGGGTGAACTTGAGGAACGTGGAGTGTTCTTCATTCGTTGTGTCTCTTCTAATTAGAACACCGTATTGAGAATATGGCTAGATAACTTAGAGACGTCGTATCGGCATTTGAACTTAATTAATGTGAAGAATCTCGTCGTCTGAATGTTTTTTTTTTTCACTTCAGCAACTGTCGAGAATGACCAAATATCAGAGACACTGACGTGTCTCTGATATTTGGTCATTTTATGCTCCGAATCATCACATTGATCACATTGAA
>JAARMF010000651.1:47490-64276 GCA_022844705.1 Toxascaris leonina | reverse complement strand
GGGGGAAGCGATGGGTGGGGATTGGAAAGAGATGTGTTGTGCTGTTGTCTGAAAAAGAGATAATAGGTCAACTTTTGTCACTTGGAAAGAATTTCTCATTGCGCTACCCGTTTTGGTGGGGGGCTGATTTGCTGTAACCAGAAATATCGTAGAAAAATGGGCAAGAATTCTAGGTATGTATGGGGATCGATTTTACCTTTTCGACATTATGTCTATCGTTCACATTTTTGAGGGATTGAGTAGTAGCAGTCGGGACTCGCTAAAACCTTGCTTTGAACGAATGCTTGCCTAGGGTGAGTCGATTGCTTGAGCTTCTTGTTCGAATGTCGACCCGAACTTTGGATTCTTTTATACTGGTGAATGCGTAAATGTGTTGAAATGAATATTGTATGTAGAGATGAAGATTAGAGAGTGGCTAACAGATTCATTTGTGGAATCGCCGCTTTGCATAGCTTCTGGCGATGAAGTCAATAGCTGCTGTTAGTATTGCAGTTGTATACTGACATTTTGCTAGTCAATGGATTACAGAAGAGTTGCTAACAAGTAACGTTTCTTCTTTTTCTTGTCGCATTCACTGAGGAAGGAAGGTGGTTGATAATTTTCGCTGTGAAGGCAAAGTGAAGAGGCTTGTTTGGCACCACCTATGCTGTCTTTTTTCTTTTCTTTTTTTTTTTGCATACATTAGGGCAGCATTTTTTGGCACTTTTCTGCTGTTTACGTTTTTGCGTGGCATACATTGGCATTTTTATTGACTTATTAGCTAGGTGTCATTTGCTTTCGTCAGACATTTTTAAAATGACAAAGGAAGAGGAAGTTGTGGCTTAATGAGCTCATATGAGTTTTAGTAGGAGGTAACTAAGCGGAATGATCCAGTTTGAGAGGGAAATGAGTAGAATAGGTTGCCAAATAAATAATGGCATCCTTTCAGTTCATCGCATTCTTGTTTAGTACTTTTACCCTTCCAATTTTTCATGTGGCATTGGGTGAATTAAGTACTGTTTTGTTACTGAAAGATGTGAAAGGAGGATCTTAAGCTACGTGGCATGCAAGGGTGGACGCTACAAGTTCTTCACGTTGCAATTTTCCCTCCTTTTATACGTTTGTAGCTCAATGACCCTACTGCTTTGAAGTGAGCCTACCTCGCTTTTCATTTCTTCTTTAGTTCTTCAGTAGCCGTACTCGCTTATGAAATTCTGTGCCGTCTCAAAAAATGGGCTGTTTGATTTTTTAACACATCCGCCATAGTTTTGTTCTAGTTTATAGAAGCATCATGCTCGCATCGACGGTGTTCCGAATGCACGAATGGATTCTGTTGCTTTATGTAGGCAAAGGCACTGGTAGTTTTTAGCGTCATCTTCAGACCGTCATGGCATCGCCGCTGACGCTATGACGAGTTCTGTGAGACTTCAAAACAGCTACAGTTTGTTCAAAGCGTACTTGACTGTTTTATAGGGTGATTGCGAATTTGTCCTTTACTATACCGAAAAGGCAATCGACACGCCACCCACCCCGCACTCGCCATCGGTATTGTCGCCAGTTGAACGTGTCACAGCCGCTATTGGCAGTTCTACTTCTGTGCCAATGTCGGCGATCGTCTGTGATCCGAAGCTTACTCTTGGTATTGATCTCAGGTCAGTTTTCAGCTAAGAGGGGGTACGCCTCGTTCACTTTCATGCTCGAAATGATCGTGCTTGTGAAGCTTTCGTAGGCCGCGCAAAGAATATCATGTTTGGAGGTGAATTATCGAAGTCATTCGGACTCGAATTCCGCTCTAGCAAATTTGCTTTGAATGTTTTGGAATCGTGAAAGTGCTAGCCAAATTGTTACTTAAATGTTCCGTTTCTCATCAATTTGTAAACGTTGAGTTACAGTATGGAAGAGAAACCGGTGCAGTTTACGGAGGGTGATTCGATGCAGGGCTCGCACTATTGCTCACGTTCTGGCACCTATATTCTGCAATGGCGTCACCCGGAGCCCTCTCCCAGCCAGTCGTTTGATTTCTCCCTTTCACATCACAAGTGCAAAATTATGTACTACTACGAGCTGCTGGACTCCGCCGATTTCAGGTGGCTAATCGTAATTTGCTTCATCACATATTTCATCGCATTTCTTGTCACTACTTGATAAGAACCTTCGCACTCTGCTCAACGTCACTGCACTGCTGAAAGTAAACTTGTTTGCCTTAACAGCTGAGAAGGGCGCTGTTCCAGCCAGTATTCTGCTTTACAGATGGCACGTACTGCGGTTTTTCCGCTTCTTCGCATGTTTGAATCTTTAAATCAACTGTGAAGTTTGAAAGAAAACGTGCAGGATGAGTATGTCGGGCTCGATTTAAGAAGAATGCTTATGCTGTTTGGTCTTGCATGTTCATGACCCCTAAATTACGCAGTTGGAGGTAATGGATCCTGGACACGCTGATGGCTAGAATCTATTCCCAGAAATGCTCACTGGAGTAAGTGAAGCGAGGTTCGATGACTTAAATTCTGCCCTTGCTTAAAGTATTTTCACCAGCTGCTTTCTCAGTCGTTGAACTGCAGGATAAAGACACTATTTGAAATCTCAGGCAGCACTACTTTTATGACAGTGAATAGCACTTTCAGTCTTGAAACGTAGCTGTTACTATGGGAAGCTCGTAACTTAGTAGCAGTAGCAGTGCAATGCAGCAGTAATTATGAAACTTGATGCTGAAGCAATGAAGGCTTTGGCATCTCGGCTTAGATGGCTTTTTTGATTTCTGAGACACTCGAGAATTTCAAATCTTACTCTTAGTGTTCTCGTTGTAATGTAGTATTGACCATAAAGCTTGCTTCTTGCAAATAGGTGGAGGTTTTGTCCATTTGAACAAGTCAAATAGCACGTCCGTTGCCAAAAAAACTAATTGCTTCGTAACTTTTTGCATGGTTGACCAGTTTTATGGAAGTTGTTGCTAGGATGTTACGTAGCGGATGGCTGGTATTAACTGATTCTGTGCAATTGAGGACCGTTATTGAATGACAGAGTTCGTCTTAGATGCCGTTCGTACTTCATTCTCATGACTGTCAGATTCCGTCCTTCATTGTGCAAATGGTAAAGAAGTCGTTGCGCTGTACCGTTTGTGATATTATCCTGCGTATGCGGAGAATGAAAATGGCAAATACATAGAAGCAACGATTGCATTAAGGCTTTGTGCTGCTGGTTTTGCCCCAATACAATGCTCTCCGTCTAAGTCCCTGTTGCAGATAAGAGTTCTCCATGTAGCTAAACTAGTCTGTTTCGTTCATCCTTTTTTTTTTCGGATTATGTACCGTTAGGTAGGAAGACGATAAAGCTGTCCGATACAGAGTTATTTCACACTTCCCCTGCTAAACCAGGGGAAGTGTGAAATTTTGACTTGCATCGCTTTTCGTGCTTTTTGGTTCTTTCTCTCTTTTCTTCTGTCGTGGTGGTGTCAACCCAAAAGCAGTGTTGGCCAATTCTGTATAAGGGTGCAAACCAGAAGCCGTATCACCACATGACAACTATAGGAGGCTTTCATTGTGTGGTGAGCATTTCCTCTCGTCCTGCACCTATGTACTCGTTGCAGTCAGCATTTGCTAGGCCACTTTCTGAAGTGACAGGCACTTTCCGTCCTTTTTATCTTTCTCTAGTGTGGGAGTTTAGAACGGAGGATGAATATATGCAAAGTGAGAGTGAATACTTTATAGGCGTCGTACTTGGAAGGTATACATTTGAAACACGGATCAAGTAGCTATAGCTGAAGCGAGTTGCTTTTCGTTGGAGGACTTTTGATGATGGAGGGGGTCGGAAGTAGAGACAGGAGAAGAGTCACTCGCCATCGGAATTAGCTTTTTCGCTTAAAAAGTCATTTGTTGTGATGGCTCAATTTCTCCGCGCACATATTTCCTCTCGAGACTCATTTTGTCGACTGGGATGACGTTTCCAGGTTTTGCACCTCAGGCCATTTTCGTACCCACTTCAATGCCTGGTCAGTACTCCCTTCCCACGCGTTTGCGCAACTTTTGCAGCTTCTCTTGCAACTAAAGTACGTGTGCTCAAATCCTGCTAGGCGGCGATTTTTTTCTGCGAATCATTTACTATACGCGTTCTGAGAATCCACTGCGAAGGTTTCTTGTGGACACTAAGCCAGAAGGGAGTTCGACCATACCGTCTTGAGTTCGAGCCAGTTTCGCAACTGAAAATTTTATAAGTTGACGATGCGGAAGGTGAAAGAAGATAGAATTTTTTTGACCCCCACAGAATTGTTTTGCACTTGCGTGCCTTGCGGACGTTAGCTTTATATGCATTGCGGTACTCCGTAAAATGAGGCTTTGCTCTTTTCGTTGCAGTTTAAAGCACTTCCCACTTGTTTACGCTTGCACTGGCTGCTCCATTACCGTTTGTGGAGAACTTTTCGGCATTCGCCGAAATTCTGTTTTTAACCAAAGTTGGTTTGCGTGAGCGTAACCGCATCATTGCTCCGTTCGTGGTGGCGCTTCGTGAACAGGCGGTGGGGTTTCGGATGCTACTTTTCGAATAACACATTGCTGTGATGTGCATGCTGCTTCAGGGGCTCGGTGGCGTCGCTGGAGTCTTGCAGATCGTCGTTTTCTTCGCTGGCGGCTGCAGCATGGTCAAATCCGACGACGCCAGCATCAGTTAAAAGAAATCTATGATGGCATTTCATGAATGTATGGGTTTCATCTCAAATAAAGAGACTATTTGTATGGGATTTTTCTCTCCACACCAGGGCAGATGAGGGTGCAATCGGTCGTACGTTTCTCGCGATGAAGGATTCTTGTTTGGTGTTGATGAGTGTTTACAAGGTGATGTTCTGACCGCTAATGCTGTTGTATATGATAACAGAGTGAACGCACTGTTCAAGCTGCGGGTGTACGACATATGTAGAGCTCACAATGTGTGATGTTGCGTAGCTGGAGCACGGCATGCTTCGCAATTTTTTTTTCAGCGATTTGTTTTTGAAGTTTCCCGGAAGCAGGAAGTCTGCGTTCACGTAGGTAGCTGACCACGACGACTGGCGCTTATATGCCATACATGATAATGCTGATCTTGGAAAACGGAAATAGAGGTCTTTTGCGTTGCATGAATCCGGGTTTCTTACAGCTTGTAAAGATAAAGTTTCAACATGCTAAGAAAAAGTTCAGCACCAAACGTGAGATTTCATACCTGTTTCTGCGCTTGTGGCGATGGGTTGAGGCCACTTGCAATCGAGCTTTAAGTCTAACGGCATGGTCACACTTTGGCAGCAAAAACAGCCTCATGAGGAATCAAAGTTGCGGACACATGCAGAAGTTTCGAATTCCAATAATCGCTGCATTGATGGAGATATATTTGGCTGGCCCATTCGGTCGGCTTTTGAATGCTGGCATCATCAAATTCTGCCACTAAGTGGCAAAACCGTCAAGTGGTATCATCTTTGGATATCGAACATCTATTTGTTGAGTGGACTTTGAGACCAGCCTGATTGGTCGGATTTGGCATATTCCGTGCAGCAGCCAGTCGTCTTGTGACAAAGTGACATCTTTCGCGTTAATCATTGCTCTAATTGATGAAACAAAAAGGGGAAACCAAAATTGGAGATTTTAAGAATAAATTGATCGGTCGGAAAAGGACTTGAGAGTAGTTATTCGATTTTGAGTAAGTTCGAGAAGCTTCATCAGCGGGTCAAGACGAATTATTGTGAGGGTTCAGGATTGTCGGGTTGTATTTACCCAGACTGGCAAATTATTATTAAGAATGTGCGGAATCCACAGTTAGATTCAGGAATCCTTTGCTTGATATTCTGGTCGGCCAGGATGCAGCAGAGACACAGCGGCAGTTTAAATGTGGATGTAACGGGGCGAAGACATGAGCGCCTTAACGTTCGCAGTACCGACGCAATGCCACTTTTGAGTCGAAGGCACCCTTAGGCGCTATACGTTTTGTCGTCCCATTCCCCTGTCATGACGCTTCGACCTTGAAGGTCGTGCAGTAAACTTTTGTGGAGGAAAAAATCATTAATGTGAGAGTAATTTTGGGGCTCCTGGTGGGAGACTTTGTCCACATCATCCGAATTCGGGAATGCACCATTGACAGTACCCTGTTTTTCGTTCCTTACTGGTTCATATTGCTGCTGACAGAATCCTAATTACATACCGTTGGAAGAACTGAGGTATGATCTGAAATGCTTATGAGGTATCACTGCAAAATTTTTTTCACTGTTTTTATCAGAGGTCGACCGGAGTTTATGTGCTGGTTGTAGCATACATTTTGCGTAATTTGAAAGTGTTTCTAGCGAAGGATCCCTACACTTCTGCAATGGGAAGCTGCATTGCTTAACATCAAAACCTTGCTTTGGCTTGCTTGTTGAAAACACTCAGTTCTGACTAGCTACTTCACGCTGCAAAATTTATCCCAGAGCTTTTATCAGCGACACGCTGATAAGACTTGTGAGGCCTTCATACGCCATCCGATCTATGTATATCTTTTTTTTCTTAACCATTATCGCTGATGATAAGAGACTCGGAAAGTGGGTGAAACTGTGACTACTGCATGAAAAGAGGAGAAGGTATTGTGAAACGCAATTCGCCCTAGTGTAAGAGGCAATAATTTGTAATTACAGATGTATCTGTTACAACTTCATCTATATTCACCCATGCTCTTAGTAGTCCATCGTAGCTTTTCTACACGTTTTATTTGCTTAATCAGGCGCTGATTTTTTTAATCGTCGTGTTCGCCCCAATCTTTTCAGTCGAATCGAATGTTGAATGTTCTCTTCTCCTGCACATCCTTCTATTAACGTCCTTCTATTGCTACTCATCTTTAATGTTTCCATATTTGTTAGATTGTTTTCTCAAGGTTTTTCCGCTTCTCAAGATCTAAATTGGGCTCGAATACGAGTCCTCGAGTGTGCAGTTCTAGTGCAGTTTATAATATTGATACTCGCCTTCGCCACCTGTTCACTCCGTTATTCATCTTTGCTACCAGAAGTTTTGGCAACGAAACGCTCTCTCGCGTATAATACAAAGAAATAAAAAAAAAAAAAAAAAGCACAACCACTTTGCTCCATATGGATAAAACCGAGTCACCCACGCGACGCAAATTACAGAGGCGCAGAAGTGCGTCCCGTAAGTGACCCCGGCTCCGATGACCCAGCATCATAAAGTTTTGAGATTTCGGGAGGTTGAGAAATAGCATGTATGATAATGGGGACGTTTTAAGTTGTCGCATTGATGCCCTTCTCAGATTTAAATTGTGGACCAACTGCGACACCTACGGTTTAAAATATTGAAACTTGAGTATGTCAGTGTGCTCACTGAAGGAATCGCGGTATGAGGAGAGAGTTGGTAGGTGGCGTGGCGTTTCGAAACGGTACTGTCAAGCGCATTCCAGTGTTGAGCATCGTGACCCTTCGATTGCGTACATACGTCTGTGTGTACTGTATATTTACGCATGGATGCATTCATTTTGCGAGTTATGGGAGAGATTTCAAGTACATTCATACATGCGTCGTCACCCACTCCCGCCCTCGCCCCCCTCCCCACCCCCACCGTCTCCCATCTTCGCGGTTTTGAATTTTTTTCTTTAGCATTCTTACCTCCGGGAAAGCGCATAGACACTCCGTGTTATTGAACTTGCATGTGTAACATTCGACCGGCTGTTTGATAAATTATGCAGTGGTCAAGGACGTGCTAAAAATGAGTTTTTTATAGGAATGTGTGCAAACGGTGGATTTTGCAGAAATGCAGACGCACTTCGCGGTGTTGTGTCGTTCCTTGAATATTTATTGCCTTGAGTACCAGGAAGTGTTGCGGTGTAAACCTCATTGCATTTCTACTCACTTAACCAACCGATTACACAAACAACCAAAAAAATACAGAATGCTTCATGAAGGGTTTTCAAGAAATTCACTGAATGCAGGAACACCCCAACAAAAATTTATTTTATGCCTACACGCAGCTGCCGTACAACATCAGTTTCGCGCATCAATAACTCGTCCGCAAGACGATCAACCGAATGCGCGTCACAACTTTTGTCGGAGTTAGGTCGCAGTTCTCCCAAACATGATTCGATGCGAAACATTGGGACCAAAATAAACTCATCAGGGTGGGGGGAAGGCAAAAATAATCACAGCCATCATAACTCACCAAACTCCATCGTCGTAGCTGCTGTGGTTTGCAAGCTGAAACTGTCGCACAAACAAGCATCTGTCACATTTGCACACACATGTACATATTTCACGCCATATTGGTACGCATAATGCGGAAACGTTAAACGGCACCGTCTACAACACGATCTTCTCGTGATGTTCGCAACGAAAAGTCTGATAAGTTTATTGACCATTGCATATTGAAAAAAAAAGAGTGCGTATTTGCACAACAATTTCACCCACAGCAAGCATACTAGCTTTGCGCGAAGCATCAAATTCTTAAGGTCGTATATAAAGCTGCGCCTGTAAGGCATTGAGAGAAATGCTTTTAAAAATGCAGATCGTACAGCACATTTGTTCGAATATGATCCAAGCGAGCAAATAATTTCAAATTATCTGCTTTGATCTTTCAGTATAGTTGAATTTATGTACAAGATCAGTTGACTCGATGTGAATTAATGTTTGCAAAAGAGTTGATAAAATGCACATATTTCAGCTGGCGTTATTCCACGATGACAGTGATGTTCGAAGAACAGCGGCAGTCACCCGTAATGGAGGCGTATTGAGACGGCTGGCTGCAATGAGTATATCATTTACTGACGCCCGCAGATGCCTAATGAACTTGGCCACTCAACTCGACGATATCTGGTTCCGTCTTCCGTAGTACTTGTCGCTCGAGACATGGCCTGAGGCAAGACGTCATTGTGAGGAACGCTATGGGCCATCTGGTTTTGAGACTGCCTTTGCATCGACGCGCATATCCTTCTAGCACACCATCACCAGTGCGTGGCCGCCCAAAAATTTTTTGTAGGTATGAACGTCAAACCGCTCCTGGAAAGTTGTTCCTTGAGGCAAGACGTCATGGTGCTGCATCACTATGCGTCGACCGATGTATTCATATCCAGTGATGGTAACAGATTCAGCGAATTCTGGTCAGGAAGCGAAGTCTCGGTCGGTTTCTACTGATCAAAGTTTGGCGTCGACTTACAGCCGTTCCTTTTTCGGTTGCAATCGAATGCTTTTGGTCGCTTATCGATTTCATCTTTCTATCAGAACAGTTTCCTCAGCATGGAGAACTGCATATTTGGCAACTTGTTTTCCCAGCAGCACTGCGATTAGCGCACCACTCATTATGCTGCAATATTCGAGATTTGAACTCATCACCTCAATATTATTTAACGGACTTTAATTAATAGAATTTGCTTGGCGAGGCTGAACGGGAGGTCGAAATGCAAAAAAAAAAATGTTGCGTTGGAAAAGCTCATTTTGAAGTGAGTGACCAAGAGGAAAGGGGTGACAAAATGGGTAATATTTTTAAAACCGTCCACTTCGTAAGGATGAGTCGTTGACATTTGCTTTCGAAATATGATAGCACTTTCTGAAATTGGTTGAAGCGAAAATTGAATGTTCATAGATCCTTTTGACTGGTACAAGAATTCAGCATTTTTGTGTGTGATTAAAAGTGTTTTTGACATTTATATTACCCACAGTGGATTTCCTTCACTTATTTTCTTTAATTCGTCTGCAAGGTCCTGAGCGCTTATTATTTTCGTAACGACAGAGTTGGTGATGCTTTTATGTTGTATATATGGATGTATATGGACACATAAACATATACATTGTTCAATGTGTTCAATGTATATGGACGTTTGAAATTCTGAATTGTGGAACGTTAGACCGCGCAACTAGTTATATGGATTGTTTGAGATTGTTTGAGCAAAGCGAGGGAAGAAAAGATCTATGACTCAATTATCTTTGAAGTTTGAAGCGTTGTTCAACTTAAGGTCTCCCTACCAAGTATCCCAATAAGATGGTAATTACGTTTCTGAATAGTTCATGTGGCCCATGTGGCATAGATATCGCCATTCGAATAAGAAATGGAAAAAGTAAAAGCTACAGCTTCATCGATTATATCGTCAAGGTTAGTAGTCGCATTCTAAGCAACTTGTTTTTGAAATAGATTCTGAGTGTATTGTACAAGCTTTCAACCATCAAAAATCATTGAAATAAAGCAGCGGTACTACGATCTGCCCATTAATAAATGCTCGAGCATCAAAACACTGATTTTTACCCACGAGGGCGCGGTAGAGTGAATTGTTTCGGGAATATATGCTTTCAAAGAAGCCATCGAACTCTTGGAAAATACCAACGAAGCTATCGCGAGCAATCCATGTCTGTTCGCATATATTATTGAATTACTAAACAGCAGCGTCAAGCTATGCGCCGCGTTCCATTTTATAAAAACTGCTGCAAATCTGCAATCTCAAAGTAGTTCGCTTCATTCATAGTTTTAAAAGACCAGAAGAAATTCATCTTCGTAACACCGACTTCGATAAAATAAAGGTAAGAATGTTGTCGCCACAAGATTTTACGACGCCCTGTGAACGATTCGAACTCCAAGTTGTATGAAGAGATCAGAGAATTTCCAGCAATATCGTCACTGTTATTCTCAGAGAGTGAAAAAGGGGAGATGAAAATTCCGGAATGAAGAGATTCAATGAGAAAAAGAAATCGTGTCTCGCAAGAAGTGATCGATAATCTTTAAAACAACGTTAACCGTTAAAACCATTAAAAAAAACAGAAATCTTGTCAAGGCATTGTAACGGAATGTGAAAGAGAGCGGATAGATAGGCGATTCCAAAGCTGCGAGAAAGGTGCACACTGAAATTCAGAACTGATAAAGAAGCAGATATCTCAGAATTGAAGACGCCAAATCTGTGAACTCAGTAACGATGCTAAATGGGCAGAGATGTCTTGTATGTGTCGGAGGTCTTACCGGAGTCGGACTCTCTTTCTAAAATCGATCTCGAAGACGAAAATTTGAGGTTGATTGGCTCGACAGACATTCCTGATAGATGAATCGGCGGCAGTGGTGACGATTCCAGTGACAGCGATGCGCAAAGAGAATAAGGCTTCCAGAAGAGCAAGCATTGCTCTAACAGATGTCGCACTTGCGTAAACGGAAAAAACATTTCATCGTCTCCATTAAAGGATGTAAGCGAAAGAGCGAAGTGTGGGATTATTTCGAATTCACGAAGCGAGTGGAGGCTTAAATACTTAAAAACAGAGAAAAGGTGTAAAGTATTGCAATCTGAAGAGATGGCGAAATGAGTAGGCATCTATGGACGCATGCAAGGTGTCAGCTAACGATGCACGGCGAAGCATCTTCGAGCAGTTGACGCGAACAAGCGTAAATTTCACGAAAAGAGCGAAGAATCCCTCACAGCAACGCTCGTTGTTTTACGTTCTCTGCTTACTTTTGCCAAAATGAAACAAAATATGTAGCATTGTTTGTGCCAGTTAGTACCATCGCGGATAAGTATGACTTTCGAGTCCAGCAACGACGTCATTAGGTGTTTGGCTGTCCTCTATTCTGAAGTCGTTTTCTGCATCTCTGTCACACACGGCCTTCTTCCTGCTCTGAGTACAGCGCTAGTAGTCTACTGAGGAATTAACGCAGCTTAACTGCAACTATCGCTTCCGCAAATACTGCAAATCGACTGATGTGAGCTTGCTGAATTTTTGCCACGTGTAATATTCGGCGATTTCGGCAATATGGTCAAATCCTTGCCAATTATTGATACTCTGAGGTACTGGCTCAGAATCAGCCTGACTAGCATGAAATAGGCCGGAAAACTTGGGGCTGTTTTCTCTGATATTCATTCCGAAGAGCAGAAACATTTTGCTTCTGAAATGAGAAGGCTGCTGATGAGTTTTTCTGCGACCTTCTTCTTGACGATGCGTCTAATTACTCGGGCATGGTGATAAGTCGTGAAACACAGTTTTAAGAGAAATCAAAGATGTTGCTAGAACATTAGATGTTCATTCGTTGCAAAACCAAGGTTTCTTGCTTGTACTTTCTCATAGCGTTGTTCCTTTTAAGTTTCAACTTGCTCTCCTGGGTTGACTTTTCTCAGGTGCATAATATATGTCATACTCGGCGTTGATTTATAGCTGTTCAATCACATGTGTATGCCTTCGGTGCAGTGGATTATTTCGTCGGTTTCTTGTTCGACTTTCATGGTGTTGGATTCTTTCGTAAGAGTAAAAGTCGTCCAGTGCACTAAATGTGTTCTGCACTCATATTCCAAGTATTTGCTTTGTAATCTTTTTCTCGAGGAATGTTCTGTTTTTTCCATTCGGTTTTGGCTCTGTGAATATTTCAGTCGCGGTCACAGTACTGCTGTCTGTTTTGTTTGGATTGTATCCAAGCTGATTGCTCCAAATCAATTATCTATTGGTGCTGTTATTGGAATAAAATTTCCTGAAGTGTGACTGCACTGGTTCCATACGTGAAGTGCGACTCTGCATGAGGTTCCACACCACTCTTGTGCTAACTTTTGACGAAATTTCGACTGGGGCCCAAAATTTGATTGGTTTTTACCGATCAAAAAGTATCGGCCGACCGGTTTTAATTCAATCGCAACCAAAATTCGGTTTTTACCTGATGTCTTGGATTGACAACAGTTTTTGAAATGCTGTAGTCTTCAGCTGATATCGGGCCGCAAACTCCGATCTTTACCATCACTAATTCATTTTACCCAATTACTTGAGAGGATGTTCGTGGAAAGGCTCCCGACGAATCCACTAAAAATTAAGCATTTAACTCGTAGACATCACCACTGAAACGTCATTGCTAATATCACGTTGAAATTTGTAATGTCAATTCAAATGCACGTTTTTTCATAGTTTTATGCAGCTGCATCGTAAAGGAGTTGAAATATTCCACGCGAGAGGAAATAAAACTTTAACAATGTATGCAAGTTGCCTTCGATCGCAGTTGCTTAATCACTTACTGTCGTTACTGGAATTTTAATTCTTGAATAGTATTCCTCAGCTTAGACATACGCAAGCGACTGCGAGAGTCACTTCCTTCTCAGCTGTGTTTCACTTCTCGAAACGCAAAATGCGATCGTTTTTCGTGTGTGGACTGGTTGGTATACATAAACGCTAATCTTTTTTCCCATGAACAGCTCAGATTAGCTTGAATTGCTAGCATCTGCAGTTATGATTGTCAGAAATTTAATTTTTGGATGAGCTAAATAGCGCTGAGTTGAAATGCGCTTTTTTTGCTATAGTCTAGTGCTCTCACCGTTCGCGTGAATTCTTCTGCAGATTCACTGACAAGTTTATGCCGTTTCACGTTAGAGATTGACTGCTTTAACGAATCGCACAGAGTCTATCATCACAGGAGCGAAGCTGATTCGTACCAGTCACAGCCCACTAGAAAAGCTATAGATTTCGAATGAATTATGGAAGGGGCACTGTTCGGGGCAATTCGTTAGCACTAGTTGATGCTGGCACGCAACACGAGCACACACGTGAAAAATTAGGCGCAACGTTGCACGTGTTCGATCGTTTTGAGGGCAAAAGAGCTTCCGCTTCTGCCATTCGCTCGCGCTTCAGCAAATAGCACTGACTGCTTGCGAGCGATTCGCTTTTTATGCACATCCCTGTGTGCGGCACTTGTGCACTTAATTGATGCTTCGATTTCAGCGTACCACAACGATCGCCGCCTTCTACGCGCCCGTTTTTGAATCGCTACTCACGGAGCCGACGCTAACAGCCCATCGTTCTGAGCGGAATCGTTGCCAGATCGCAGTGCCGTTGCAATACATCTCTTCTCTGCAATCCTCAGTTTATTTCGTACATGTGTGTTTTACTAATTCCTTTGAAACCGTTAAAAAGATCATAATGCTAAATAGCTTTGAAAGAAGCAACTTCAAGCAATGTTTGGACTACAAAACGGTGGAAATTATGGCCCTAGGAATTTTATTTAAGCGGAAATATATTCTCCTTTTGTTCTTCTTGGATCGACTCAGTGTCTGCCAGTAAACATTGAGGAAGCACTTCAAATTTTGTTTTCTCATATTTTCTCTCTGAGCACCGAGGGATAAATAGCGTCATTGAATGAGATTAGGACAACGACAACAGAAAGGAAGAAGGAGATGGGATAGTAAATACATCAGGGGAGGAGGAAGGTAGGCAGTGAAAAAGTGAACAGTAACTAGGCGCATAAAACGCCTAAAGGAATCGCTTTGAAACAGGCACATTGCCAGTCGTGAAGGATTTTCGTGAAATTCACTGTACTTCATCCGGGTATTCACTTTCATCCAAGCATTTACCCTTGTGAACAACTAAAGAAGATGTTCCGTACATTATATATCAGCGTTAAGTTTAAAAATTTAGTCAGCGAGCTTAAGAGCTTGGCAATAAATGCGAGGGAGGTGGGGGGCGGGGGGGGGGGGATGGGTTCACTCTTCGATCTCTTTGAAGGAAGTGACCACCATCAAATCTTTTCATAATGTTTTGCTATTCGTTTTTGTAGAGTGAAGAACAATCCACTTTCAATGTTATCTTTTGAAATTCCGTAAAAATATTTGCTAAATTCCCTTTATTTCGCTTAAAGTACTCCGCAAATTTCAACTACCGCAGTGAAATTTTTATGTATATGCGAACAATTTTCAGGCAATTTACATTTGCACATATGCATGCAAGAAAATGAACCGGTGGTGTTCGTAAGAAAGTTCATTTTGAGAGGCGCTGAAGAGAATTACCAGAATTGAATAGTTTCACTGATCAACGAGTCTTAGCAAGAAGAAAGTCATTCGCCTAAATTGTCCATAATTATTTTCGATGACGTACCGAATCCTTTAGATGCCTTCTCAGATTTAATGAAGAAAACGGGATTGTCTCAATTGCTCACAATTCATGAAATGTTTGTTTGATCTAACTTAAGCTCAAGCTGAAGTTTAAGTTGGTTTCACTTCGCTTTTTGTTTTTGAGAAAAGTTCGATTTGCGTTAATCGCTCAGCGAAAGCAGAACACTTGTGACTTGAGGAAGAATTTAGCGTTGTAATTTGCGCACTTTCTAAATTAATATTATACTTCCACTCCCTTCTCCTGCCACTAAACGTCGTCATTATGTGAGAAAAAAATTGCTCATTATGGAGCGGCAATTCAGTAAGAATTTAGTTCGATAGATTTGACGTGATAGTGCGACAAGTTTGATGGAATGATGGCTGATGGGTGGATGCAGAAGAAGTTTGCCCTTCAAACATTTTTAGTTGATGTGGGTCGTTAGCAAAACGAACATTTGTTAGATGCCGTTTTATTGTTGTCGTTTTTTCATCATTTCTGGAACGGGCGGGTGTAATCGATGAAAATGCGAAAGGTCACCTCACGTCAGCAGTTGTGTGTTCCTCCTCAATTCTTCATTCTCCGTTATGCCGTGCTCGTTAGGGCACTTAAACTGAGTTAGACTACGCTAGAAACGAAAGCATATACCGCTGTAATGAGTGTTATGCGTTCAGATCTCAATGAACTTCAGCCTATTTTAGCCTGTGCATGTATATGTTTGTCTGATGACTATGTGTGTATCCGTTTGTGTGGTAAATGTATGCTTATCTGTCCACTATGCAATATGCAATATTTGATATGAAGTACGTATGCAGTACGCTACTTTCACTCGTTATATCAACTTCCAACTTTCAGTTACTTGACTTATTTAATCCATTTAGGACCGTCGGAAAAGTTTAACCCCCGGAAGAGAGAAAAAGGAAGGGAGGAAGAGAGCGTGCGAAATAAATCGTTAACCAAATCGTGTCAACCGCTGAATGATACTGATCGGTAAAAAAATCAAATCTCTTATTACTCAGCATTTTTCGAAGAAAATTGAATCACCTGAACCTAAAAGAATTCCCAAACGTCCGTTCCCACCTGAAACTACTATTCCACCCGCCTTCCACCTTCGTGCTCTTCACTTTTTTAGAAAGCACTCTTCACTTTTAAAAGCATTCAGAAGATCGACACCTTCACATTTCTTCACTTTAAAAGCACTCTCCCAGGAGGGTTAAAATTTAGAATCCATATCAACTTTTGGATCGGTACAACAGATTCTGCAGCGTTCGTGGGATTGAACCTGTAAACGCTTTTATTACCCTAACTAGTAATTGCTAAGCACAGTCAAAATTGATAGATTGTACGATTGAGCACTTTGAATGCGCAAGCTTTAAATGGATCAAGTTTGTAAATTTTTGTAAATTTTTATGCCTTTGTTAGGAAAAGTTCGAAGATTGTCCTAAAATTTGCATGAAACGGTAGGGAGATTGTGATCTGTTAACTGGAACTCGTTGATCATATCTTCAGAATTCGCCAGAGATATCAGATCGAAGCCCATTCGAGCAAAAATTCTGAAGGGTATCAGTTGTTTGTGCATTTTTTTGAATGTTTACGCTGATTCTTAGCAAAGTGCACGAGGGGTATATCCATCGTCGCAGTCAGTCTCTCGTTGCTTCCTCCGCTTAAAACAAAGCATGCCTATGTTGCGTATACTTTTGTCTGATTTTGTACTGATGGGTTAGCATTATTCAATTTTGAATTGTACTTAAGCTTCATCGATTGAAACACATCGATCAATCGACAATTTGCATAAGTATGGTGCGATGTTCTCAGATGAGCATCGCAAACTTTTGCAGCCGTTGCAATTCGCAGTGATGAACATTTTGCAATTTTCATTTGAAATGTAGCGCCCGTTAAAATCGCGATGCGAATTTTGTAGAACATTAGAGTCGCTTTCAGCGACATTACGTGCATCGTAGTGGGAATATTTTCAGAAGAATACTTCGAGTAAACACTATGACGAGTTTTCCATTCACCCCC
>JAARMF010000651.1:27997-43781 GCA_022844705.1 Toxascaris leonina | reverse complement strand
ATATATATATATATATATGGCAAATGGCGAATTCAAAAATATGGCAAATGACGAATTCTTGTGCATTTTCAAACGATCCGCGACAAAAGCAAGAACTGAAGCCACGTCACTTCACTTAGACAACGCCAAATCTCCGCTGAGAAGCGCTCGTCTCCCAATATGCTGGGTTGTCGTATCCATTCTTTACAACTTGCCTTGAGTTTCCGTAGAGTACAACTTTGTATCTCAAAGGCGTGTTGTACTCGAGCTGCGGGAAGGCCTTCATTCAGCTTAATATCAGTTGGGCATCGTGGCTGCCTTCGGCACACTCGTGAAGTACAAAAGATGAACATCTCCACTCAATGAGGATGGAGAGGGGGATGGTCATGGGACAGTTAAACATCCTTTATCATTTTGGGCGTGGTCGCTACAACGAGGCTGATTTCGTCCCACCTCTAAGCTTCTCAGCGGGCGTTTTTTCCATACCGCGCTTGATTTGAATTGCTTGTCTCCTCTGTCACCTCAGCGCTATCTGCTCACGAACGATCAACACCAAATGTCGCGTCTGAGAAAACTGTTGCTCCTATTTGTGTAACGAAAGCGACTTTGTGGTGGATACTTGCGGTCGTTCGGTTTCTTTAATTAGTAAAGAAGGGCACCATGACAGTAGATATGTGGTCATGGAAAGGGCTGTCGATTCAAAGTGAGCTTTTATAACTTTGAGTGTGTTTAGTATACATATCTGATGTCAAAAATGGTATATCGCATCCTCTTCAGCGAAAGCCTGACACCATCAAAACAATTCGGCGCGTGAGAGAAGCACGGAGCAGCGAGTGTCATATTGGAGTTACTGCAAATGCTGAAATTTCCTGGCTTCGTGCAACCTGTTGATGCTGGTTAACTACGAAACATCGGCGCAAAAAAATGCGCTACGAGTTCATCAGTGAATGATTTATGAATGAATTGCTTACCGTATTTGGGAGAAAAGATGACAACGCTAGGGAAACGGCATCATTAGCGTTGCGTTTCACTTGTGACTGACTATTATAAGGAAACGATCGCGAAGGTACATCACCTTAAGCGTAACTCTTTGCTCGCTTGTTAGGAGCGATAAGTATGGGAAGGCAACCACCTGGTGAGGGGAATACCGTTTTTTCATCCACAACCGCAAATCTTTCCAAATTGTTCATCTTTATAAAATGAAAGCATCTTTGCCTACGCTGTGAGTCACTTCTTTGGGGAGCGAGAAAAGAGCAGATTCCATGCAGCTAAGCTTGTTACTTCTAGAGGTTTAAGTACAAGATGGAATTCGAATAGGGTCGAATTTGTAAGATTCGTGATTTATATTCTGCTACTGTTGATTTTTGCTTGAATTTCGTCCATTTTCTTATTGAAACTCACAAACTTCGCTTTGTCTTCTCTTTCTTTATTTAAGCTGATAAAGTTCCACTCAACTGATTTCAATCTTCCCGAAAGATTTTTCGAATTGCTTTTGTCGCTGAACTGCTTTTGTCAAAAAATTCTCGCTAAATTTGCAAGACACCATCAAGACATCATAAGCTAAAGAGCCTTGAAGTGAACAGACATGTTGGATCATTTATTGTTCTAGGATACCTTTCGTTATGGGACATCAAGTCAATTCGTCGACTTTTTTGTTGAGCCTGAAAATATCATATTTCTGGACGGAATTGAACTCTTTAACAGGATAGTCATTTGGCTGCCGAACAAAAAGTGGTTGAAAGGCTGGAAGCAGCAAGTCGACATATTTGCCTTTGTTTCACCATCGGCCTTTGCGAGCTTCTACTAATCCCTCTATCATTATTTATTTCAGTATTCATTGAGGAGTACTCTTAGGGCAACACAACTACTCGTACCATAGTCAAGTGCTAGTTGCAGTCATGTACGGTTAAGTTCCCAGTGTTCGATTTATACCGTTGTTCATTTGTTTTCGTTCAGCACGTTATAAAGCAGTTCCTCATGCGTGACATTTGCTCGAGCATCTTGGAAATTACACCTATCTTCATTTCCTGGCGAGTTACACTTTTTGAGATTTTTCCAAATTCACCACCCCCACTTCACCTTCCTGCAAGCTCACCTTATTTCACCCATGCCTCAAATGCATGTGGCTGGCGTGTACTCATTTGCCGGAAGATTGAATGTGTAACAATGAGATCACCACTGGTGTAATAATGAGATCACGAAGCAAAATATCACCGCTGGTGGCGATATATCCCCATTTAATCAACAGCTTATCGTAGTTAGCACAAGATGTAGTGCTCTCACCTCCTATCGCAAAGAACCCGCAGTTGCTCAAATCTTCAACTTACTCTAATTTTTGCATGTGGGTGTCGAATAATTGGCTTTATACATTCTGCACATGGACTAAGGTCGCAAGCTTGAGCTGTTGTGAGCATAGAGTGTGTTACGCATGGTGGCAGCTGTGCCGCAAGGTTATTGCTCAACTCATGAGCACTGAAATACGTGTGCCCCACAGGCATCTCAGTGTCCATACAAGAATTCTAGTATTCGGTAATGTCCAGCTGGCATGATGTCCAGTTATGCGCTGTTTCAGCTTTGCACTTGCAGTGTGCACTGTGGCAATGTTGCGTGCTCGCGTATGTGTGCGTCTGTCTCCCAGCGCAGTGGTTTCAACTCAAGAAAATTTGCAAGTAAAGCTATAATATTCCCCTAACTGTAGTGCGCATCGCATGTTGACCTCTCCTGCATGAACATCTGTCAACCGCAAGAACTTCAGAAAGAATTAGTCCATCAACTTCAAAGGAATTCCAAGCACATAAAGACATCTGAAAATTTGCATATATTCGTAAACGGTTGGAGTTTCATACTGCACTATCCGGTGATAAAAATCAATTTTGTTCGTACAATAAATCTGTATGATCAATTGCACCAGTGAGGATAAATGCGCATGTTTTTATATGTATTATGCGCCACATTTCATTACAAGTTGGCAATTCATGCAGATGCTTGCATCTATGAGTCTAAAACTGCAATGTGCGAATCACGTCAATTGCTGTGGTATGCTTCTCTGCCCGTTTTTCCAGAAGAGAAAAGGGATTGGATGGTGAAGGTATAATGTAGAAAAGTGGGAAGTTAAGGCATATTAGAGCTGAGTTATCTGATTTTTTGTGTCTATATGTTTGGTAAATGAGTATACCTAAGTTTTAAGTGAAATCCACACGACGCAATAATTAACTCCAAATCATTTGCATGCTAAGACATCGTTTTTGTTCAAAAGAACTTTTTAATTGAATTCCTTTCAAATATTTTTCTTTCTTCGCACAATGAAAATGGAATATTGAAAGCAATTCCCGCAGCAAAGAAATCCTTCATCTTAAAAAGTTTTTCGATTCTGAGGCAAAGTTTCCATTGAAAAACTAGTTCTATCGCCGAGGCCATCGTTTCTTCACATTGAAACTCAAATGTATGTGTGATATGTAGCGATTATTGGTTTGCCTTCATTGATATACATTCGCTCAATTTCATTGTCGTCGGGTTTGCAATTGAGAAATATCTTCCAAGTTTATAATCTTATTGCAAAATTGATTTGAATTATCAGAATGTTATACGCTATGCTATTGTTATATTAGCGACTTACAAACGCTTTCGACGCTGAAATGTGTATATTTATCGATCAGTGCAATACTGCTTGCGAAGAAACCTTGTTTTGGTGTCATCTTGATACAACATTGTTTTTTTTTCTTTCCACTTCAAGCGAATGCTTAAATCCATCGCTAGTCTACAATGCGTTTGTTTATTTCTACATCATTTTTATTATGCAGGCGTTTGTTGCTGGCGCACTCTCCGCGTGCGCCAAAAAAGAACAATTCTGACTCAACATCGAGCACTTGTTTCATGCTTTTGAACTTTAATAGTTTTGAAGCGACAAAATGCGGCCAGAAATCCTTTTCAACGACTTAGAAGTGACAATCTGAGGCAATATTTGGGCATGCTGCAAAACATCCCATCAAAAGCAGCAGTACTACAATGGCAGATGTACTGGAGTTTGTGTATGCGCAGCCACTTATTTCGGTAAATGAACAGCAGTCTCGAATAAAATAATCAAAATCGTGAATACAGGTGGGAGAAGGTGGATTGTATAGAGTTGGAAATATATGCTTGCGTATCTTATATGAAGCACACAGACTCGTTTCATAACACTGTATATTCTCCGCCTTACTCTTTAGTGTAGTGGGTATTGCACTGTATTGGAGCCCGGCGGGAAAGAAGAACCAGTGAAATTTGCAGGTGAAGTTAATGCAAATCCTCTCATTAACGAGCTTTTTATCACGAAGATACTCTGAGTGACTTTTAGTCGAAAAGCACTTTCCAGCTTATGCGCTGCGCTTCAGGGAGTCTGAATACTTCTATGAAATGCCATTTCTGCGTTTTCGTTCATTTACGGCGCTTTTGATTGGAGGGTCGCCCGAAAGATCGACGATTTGTCGGCGCGTACGCTTCAGTGCGTGTTGTGCATTATAGATTGACTTCAGAAACCTTCGTAGCCACTCAAGTCATTCCATCCTTCCGTTCTTTCTTCAGGTGCTCTTTGTTCCGGACCACTCCGCTCATAAGCATCCTCGCAGCTTGAAAAGATGATGATTTTATTAAAGGAAAGATAATTTTAGCTGCTTAAATTTCGTCTTGAAATAACTTCCATCCATTCCGAGGTCTACTTCAGAGCGCCTGTGTCAGTCAGTAACAAATAATGAGCTCGTAATAGGCTGCTTGGCTGATCTTTTGTTTACCGCGAGGGTGCACGAATTAGTTTTTACAACACGCAAAATATTCACAGCATGAGAGTATGACGTGAGGGAAACGAAGGCGTGAGTGATGCACACAATTTTTAAATGGCACTGCATTATACACTGATATTTGAGCACTTGCATATTGTTGTGACGAATTTTAGTGCTAAAATAAAGAGGATTTCGTTGGGTAATTCGAAAAGAGTTCGCTGGATTTTCTATATTGATCTCATGTGTGAATTCTTTAGGTGTGAGTCGATTGTCGTATTGAGCTGTGCGGCCAGATGTGAATTGCTTTTACGGTGGTCCATTGCTATTATTGTTGTGCTGCTGCGTAGAAGCAAGGATACGCTCGTGCGGGTGGATATCCGTACAGCTACTGAAGCATGTTATGAAAACGTCGTAAGCGGAATTTGCTAAACTACAGCAAGGGAGTCGAAAGAATCAACAAAATCAATTAGCCGTTCAATAAAGGTAAACCGTCATTTGTGCAAAGAGTGCATGACAACGTTTTGTAGTAGGACATATATTTTAGTTGTCCATTTCTATGTGCCATATGTGCTGAAGTTAATCAAGTGACATAACGACAGCTACAAACTTCAGCCCAATTCCGTTTCAAATCGTTTTCATCTGCTTTCGGTTTTTAGTTAGAGAGTATTGAAATTGAAGCTGAAATTCGAGAAAGCACCAGAACTTCGGGATTTTACGATCAGTGCAGTGTTTTTATATAGCGGTGGTGCTCAACGTAAATGCCAAATTGAAGAGGGGGCGCTTCAGTTATCGTGCGAAACAGTTGTCACTTTTTATAGCATAGCGTTGGGTAATCGCTGAACGTATGTCTGCTTAGCCAAGGCATCGTTTCGAAAAAAACATCGGCGCAAAATGGAACGAAACTAAATCCTCTACCAGGACTGTCTACGTTGCGAAGCACGAAAATGCGACATGACAGAAAAATTAATTTAGAAACGTGAATTTTCATAATGCGACCAAAGTAAAGTACGTTCCAACAACATTACGGTAAATCGAAAATTCCAAGTCGCAGAAATTTAATTCATCGAAAAGTCATTACTTTGATTTATGTTCGCGCAAGCCTTCATAACGACGGGAAGTGTTATCGACGGAAGATGGCGTAAACAGATGGAGAAATTCGAGGGAGCGGAATTCAACCGCAGAGTAATCCTGTGTGCGGGAAAACGTGCGAATACTAATAAAGAGTGCATATGTGGGGAGGAGAACATAACCAGATTCACGCTCGAAAGGAAGCATCGGCACATCCGGTCACTTTATTTTGCACTTGCCAGAATCAGCTGCTTATAGCAAAACGAAAGACCTTCTTTGACTCGTCAAGGCGGGAAGTCTAAGCGCATTTGCATCGTGAGATATGAGTGTCAAAAAAGGAGAATCGTGACAGTGCTATGACACAGTATGCCTATCTTAGTTATACTAATAAAGTGGCAACATTTCCCGTATGTTCACACTAACGAAACGGCATACTCGTCAGCTACGTTATGATAAAAATGCATCCATTTTGGCATGCATATATTAGTATGAATTTTAACGCTGTTTCCTGCATATCGTTGCTTATAAAAAGAGCCTTCCCTCCCCATCTCCTCCATTGTCGCCTATTCGGACATTCACCCGCAGCAACTGGAGCGAACGAATCATAGCGTACTTGCAACGCTTACGGCTGCTGCATGAGACATTAGTGCCGTGGACGAGCGTCACCGACACTTACATTTGCTTTTCGCACTTGCGCCATGGGGCATATCCACTCTTATAAGGGTTCTTGTGTTATTTTACCGTTCTGAGTGGTTTGCAAGCATTTCTTAAAGAGCATTATTTTTTCCCATATGAGCGTAGAAAACAGTTTTATTTGGTTGATAGAGATGCAGGCAGTGTTCGTTTACTACTATAGGCACGCTGCAAATTTGTGCACATCAATTTGTCCTAAGCATTACATGCGTGTTGCGCTACTGAATCCGCACCAGAACATCAGGCAACTTTGGAGCAAGCAGCACAAAGATCACCTCTGGCGTCTTTCCTTTTGGTCTATGTGGAGACTTTAGCAAGCACGAGACCAAGTGAGCGGATCAAGCCTCGTTGTTCCGTTGAGGCTCGATGATGTTTTCCTCTCAGTCGCCTAGACCACGGTTTCTTCAACGACGTTTAGGTCGTGTCTTGTCTGGGCTGAATCGGCTATGTTTATTCTTGTATGGCACACATTCTCTCTTTTTATAAGAAAGGCAGTAAAGTTATGCGTTCAACTCGCCTTGCAAAGCCACGAATGTTTTATCGCTGAAGTTGTTATGACTGATATCCAGACTTTTCCTGCAGTAGCAGATTGTTTCCGACATTCTGCATCCGCATGCTTCTCCATGGTTACCTAAACTTCCTGAGAGCATCTATTAATTCATTGCTGTTCAAGAAATATAGCTATGGGAAACTTCAGATACGTAAAATTCTGCGCTGTTGCGTCTTTCGCTCGTAGTTGCGGATCCTATAATGCGGTTTATAGGATTTTCGTATTTCACGAGCGAAGTGCATTCTGATGCAGTGTTCTCTCTCTTTTTTTTTGCATTTTTTAAAACGATTTCTTCTCAGGATGCATCTCTATATGGTCTAGATATGGAATAGTATCGGTAATGCTTCGAAGCGTTGCCTTTGTCTAATAAAGGCTTAAATGAATGTTCTGTGTGAATGGGGTTCCTTCTGATCGATGCTGCAATAAATGCGCTTTTTGTTCGGTACATAAACGCTTGCAACGTCGTATTTTATCTCTGCTGTAGTTGAAACATTGGATCACTGACGAAACAGCTCTCAGCTGTTTTAAACATTTTTCGTCGTGATTCTCTTCCTCTTTGTGTAGTTTGAGCTCTTGTACCATTGGCTGATAAGTTTGCCGAGGTCATTTTATATCATTTGGTGCTGAGAATAGTGAGAAGTTCAACATGTGTTAAGTGTTCTTTCGTTAAGCGTCTACTCGATCGCCTCATTCGTGCTAATAGAATCTACCACTTTCTGCCAATGAGCCATTATTTCTGCGTGACAAATGTTTGCCTTCATAATCTACGAAGCTTTATGTCATCGAGACAATTTCCTTTCACATTCAATATCTGCACTCATCTTTTCAAGCGCTGTATCGTTTGAGGTTTTGATTATGCCTGATTTGAAAGCATTGGAATTTTATCCTGCAGTCCGAAAGGCTTCGAGCCTGTAGCCGCAAAACTCACGGTCGTGAGCAGACGAATAAAAGTGCAGCACTTATTGATGAATTGAATATCTTGACAGCCATATTCTTCCAACAGTGTTATCATGCAATATTACGATAAAATGTTTTCTTCGGGGCCTATAAAATGTTTATTTGTTTGGCGACATTTTCATTCAACGTGCCACAGTGCATCACGTTCGCTGCATTTGGTAGCTCAGGTTGAAACCAACTTCTTGAGGTGCCGTAAAAAAATGAAGATCCATTTTTACGAGGTTGGCGCAAAACATGAGGTCACGCCTTCTTCAGGACGAGGTTTTGACCTTTGCTGTAGAATGTATTTTTTAAGCTCACAAATTTTATAGCTCAGAACTGTGAAAGTAAAAAAAAAAAATTATTCATCATTCCAGAGCAGTTGAAGTTTTCCGCAGTAGATGCTCGCAAATTGACGAGGACGTTGTTCAACGTTCTTCTGAAGTGAAAAGCGAAGCCGATTGATGAACGAATGTCGCTTAGTGAGTTGAGAGGGTGTTTGCGTGAAGTGATGGCGCTTGAATATTGCTTGTTGCTGCTTTCAGAGGAGGGAGTTAGCTGATAGGGTGCCTGTTGCGCTCACGCTTCGCCCAAGATGGACGCATCACAGGACGCCGATATGAACGCGTGAGCAAGCGTTTCCTCGTCGAGAAGCTGTTTCCGGAGAGCACTATGCAGCTCACTGCGCTCCTCCTCTCGCTGCTGTCGACTATTTCGGCGATCGCGCACGCCATCAAGTGCTATTGCACCGATGACCACTGTGTTCCTTACGGTGTTTGTGAGAGCACAGTCTGCCTAGTAGGCATTCTGAAGAGCTCCAACTCCGTAATTCGCACCTGTGGTTCCGAGCTGATCGGCTGTCGTAGGGATGTTGGCAGGTGATCGCTTTTTGTGTTGCACCTATGAGAATGTGTATGACAGGCTTCAGCACCGCAGGTATTATGCGCTGGATGAGGTGCAAGCAGTTGAAGTTCGCCTCGGTTATTGTGTGAATTTTGTGTATCGTAGCCGCCACTGTCCATGAACACGTATTAACAGTTCAGTCCGAGGGTCATTTTGCGTGAAGTCGTTTCCAATAAGAAGTGCAGATGAGAGGACGCGAATCCAAGTTCTGTTCGTGCGGTTTAGGCTATGTCAGAAATTTTATTTGCGGTGCAGTAGAATGGGACGTAATAAAGTGCTAATAGTTAGTTTATCTTTTCCACACTTCCCAAGATAGGTTTATCCCAGCGAGAGATAAGGCTGGATTAGAATTGACTCCAGCACGAGAAAACGGTTTTTTCGGTGGCCCTTGATTACTGCGGAACTGCATCCTTTTGGAAACATAGGAGCTTATATGGTCGCATTGGAGATGGGTACTAGATGGATACTAGCGTTGAGCGAAAATTATAATCCTGGAAAGGTTGACGGAGCATCAGGAAGCAGCCAAAACTACGAAGCTTTGAAAGTCGCATTTTTTTTCACCACGTTGTTGAATTTACGGAAGTCTTCAGCAGAAATTTCGCAGTATCGGGATCTGTTTCAGAAGTATGATTTCTCATTGGTAATCGGTACGTTCCAAAGTTCAGCAATTTAATCATACCTTTTGCTGCTCAGTTTCTTTCCCTGTTAGGAGTGGTGGCTTTGTCCTTACTAAGGCGAGGCGAATCGTGTCGCCTGCAATGACGTCGTTACTAATTGACAACTCTTTCATCACAAGGTGAGATTGCTGTTGACATAGGACGTCACTAGAACGGCCTTAGTAAGGACAATGTCACTTGTTTTTCTTAGACGCGATATTCACTTCCAGTTTATACTTCTCACTGCTGATCGCTTATTATTATTTTCTTGTTTCTACTGGCCAGTCTACTCTTAAGACAAGAATTTCTCGTCACTTAATGTGTTTGATCGAGTGACGAGAAATAGCTTTGTCAAAAACCTATTGCTAATTGGGGACGTGAGCATCTGATATGACCTGGATCCTGCCATCACGATGGCGAAGTGTCTGTTATTAGAGATCTTCATAAGATTTTTCTTATATTCAAAGAGATGTTGTTTAATATACCTTTCAGCGTGATAATAGTGGATCTTTTTCAGAATTGCTCTAGAGTCGCATTTTAATTGTACCACTTGAGACATGTGTTTTGCAGAACGGTGGTAGATTTTTTATTTCTGTAAGTAGACGTTCCATGTACTCCCATTCTCCTTTTCCTGCAACTCCCTTGTATGGAGAGGGAAGGAAGAGGAGGAAATTTTTTTGAAATCTCGTTTTTTTTCGAGGGGAAGTTTTAGGTCCACGTTGAGGCATGATTCAGTTTGGGGCTTTCCGCTAAGAATACTGGAGATTTGATTTATCGTTTTTCTTCTATTCGCAAAATATTTATGTCCCTTTTGGGAGGATGCAAATATTGCGGTCTGTTTAAAATAAAAAATTTTTTTTGCTTCGAATTTACACCCGCCACAGAATTCGTCAAAGGGCACATTAAATAGAAAGGGAAAGAAAATGTGGCAGTAGACAACCCATCCTCCCAGTTTTCTCGAATATAATCCAATTTTTGGAAGTAGCAAATGCTATAAGTCAAACTATCCTCTAGTATTTGAATAAGGCATTCTGGAATACACATTGATTTCGGACACGCTACAAGGGCTAGAGCTAATAAAAAAGAACTGCGGCATATGACAGGTCCTAATTAGGTAAATGAGCATTAGGTGACTTCCCTCTTGCGCGAAGAAAAACTCATGAATTGCAGTCGCAGTTGGTAATTTGAAAAGGTTGAAAACTGCGGGAATGGAAAGGTTGTTTTCAGATTTCGCGCGTTTTTTCCTTTCTACTTGTTGCTGCAATTGTGCAAACTGCACTGCACCAACGATTGACTAATTTAAAGTATCGTTGAATTTCCGCCATCTCCATATAAGAACAATTTTTGTACTTTTTATGAAGTCCGGTCCCCCATCTCCCGACTTGGTGCCTCGCTGAGTGGTGTGAAGTTTGCGTCAAGTGAATAGGTTTTTAGGTGTAAGGAGTTAGAGTAAGAACCATAGTGGAAGGACGCAATGCAGTCGTGAGAAAATATGCCGGTTGCATTGTCGATAGTGTGTGTTGAGCAGTATATCGTTAGCATTCTGCGACGGTTGTCTTCCTCAGCGGTCACTTTCACGCTGTTCCGCTTCGTCCTGCGGCTCTCCCTTCATCGAACTTTTCCACTGCTTTTCCTATTTATCTCTTTTTATATTCAGAATTTAATCCCCCATTTCTTGAAGGGAACAGTGAACTTCTTACTAATTGAGATCATTAGGAGATGCTTTTCTCCTAGATTCCCTATTTTTTCTTTAATTTTGGAATGAGACGAGGGTTTTACATTGAGACGTATGCTGCATTGCTCAAATAGACTTTTATAACACCTCCTGTACAAGATTCAGCCCTCTTAAAAGGCGACTTCCCAATCCCACAAAAGGTTTGTATACTTTTTTAACGGTTGCGCTGAGGCGTTGACCACATTGCTGTATTGCCATTGTTAACTTTCCTTGGGAATTTGAAGGCACGAGATATCCTTCAACATTGGGAAACATATAAGAAAACGCACTACAAGATCTCTTTGCTGTCTTAAAAATATGGCTCTATGAATAACGCATATTGCCTGAGTTTTATGCAATAACGCATGAGCAGATGGACAGCCCTTACTCATAGAGGTTTGGGATACTGCGTTATTTGGTGAAATTTATCAGTGAATGTGCTGTTTGTCTCTAGGAGGTCGTAGGATATCATGGTCTCATTTTTGCTGTAAAAGAGAAAAGGCGGAAATCGGCCTGTCCTGAAGGATTCCAGAATAACTCGGCAAAAGTTCAAGCTAGAAAAGGCGCTTCTTCAGCCCGAGTCAGATCCAGTATATCCTTGCTGAACTTAATGGGTCGAGACTTAACGTCAAAGTAGCTAAGCACGCATACGTCTCGGGAATTAACGAGACCCAAGACCTTTTTCTTTTTCAGAGAAGTTTCATAAAGTTATGCTTTCTTTAGTCAATGCTATTTTCATTTGTTTTATTTATCAAGAATATGCTCTCTGTCTATGTGAGTAAGAGTTAACTTCTGATCGTTTCATAGTTTTGAGCATATTTGTAGAGTTTGCTTCGTTGTCTTACTGCACTATAAGTTTACGCTATTCAACTCATCTTCCACAGCTGTGAGAGGATTTTACACAACAAAGTTTTTGCTTAATCGGGCATAAAATCGCAATCTTTAGCAGTTTGGCTAGAAGCCTAATTCAACGAGCGAAGCACAAACTTGCTCGAAGCTTACGGTCTTTCACTAAATTATTGTTCGTTGATGATGACCTTATCATGGTCGGAAGAGAAAAGGTTTTGTGCATTACACTTGATTTTCCATACTTTTGAGGACATGAGTAGTAACTAGGAGATGGATATCTCCTTAGGTTCGTCCTGCCCCACATTCGAAAGAATTGTGTGTGTTCAATTTTGGACGAAGTTCATAGGCGTTACATTTCTGTTATATTATTGAAGGAAGTTCTTCTGTCAGTTATGTATGGAGAAAATTTCACTCTTGATATTGGCAAGAGTTTTGCCTAACGAAAAAGAGCTATTGAGTGCGCAATATTTTGAAGGAACCAAATGCTCAGCGTTTTTTATTTGCGAGTAATTTCCTCTAAATTGAAAACAAAGTTTTCCAGTTGCATGAGTTACCGGAAAAAAGTCTTCGTTCTTTGCTCTAGCTGTTTGAAAATGTCTGATTACGAGTTTCACGGTGAAATCCGAGCATTTCTTTAGGGATGCGTTCTCAACCGTTGAATGGCGAAATAGAGGAGGTGGGAGGCAAGTCAGTGATCGTGTCGCATTGCTTCGTCTCATGCTTATGTGACAGAGTCGATAACCAACCATGTAAATTGAGCGTGTGGAATGCTCAGTTGTGTACTTTCGTTCTTATCTGTTTTTATTGTTCTAAAAAGTGTTTCCATTGCTCCACGAGGAATTCTCTGATAAATTGTGCCTGAAATGAAATGTCTTTGACGGCTTCCATCTTGGCATATTTGAGGCAAGTTGACTTCGAACGCCTATTGTGTCTCACACATAGATTGCTTACAAAGTGCAGAATTAGTCGTATATTTGCATGAATTATCCTCCTGCAGCCCATATAGATCGCGCACTCTGACTTATTTTCTAAATTTGCTATCTCTACTAAATTGTGCTCAGTGATTGTGAGCATCAAAAGTGTTGAAATTTACGTGCTTAAACAGCGTCGCTAATTTTTCAAATACTTCGCGTGATGAGACATCAAGTGACGCTTTAAATAATCATTTTATTCTAAGATAGGCATTCGTTCTCCTCGCTTTCACCGTCCTATCCACTTGAATAGCAAAAATTCGCTGCTGTCATCACCGACTTTCAAAGCTTTTTTTCTTCCATTGAAGAAAAGTGTTGAGCGAATTGCAGCTTTTATTTCTACTGCTGGTTTGTTGCTCGCCTTTTGCGGCTGGCTATCCTCACCTGTGTGCATGCTTTCTCATTACATAACTTCCTCTCTTCAATTACTTTCACTATTTTTTAATTTGCTTGCTTCACTTATCGCTTCTAATTTGGTGCATTTATACCGATATATCTTTTCTTTGTACATATTTCTTCGCCATTTTTCTTCATTTCTATACCGATTAGCTTTGTGTTTATTGGGGGAAACGGTAGAGCAATTGCGTGATGACTTGTATTTTGCGTGAAAAGTCTGATGGCACTACGCCGGCATCCAAAAACATCCGAGTGCACGGCAAATGCAAATCTTGATCTCAAACATGCTTTCGTAAGATATTTCTTTTGTTAGAACCAACACTTTTGATTGGTCATGGTATAGTTCAAATCACTCCATCTGGTCGACGTGCAGCGAAATTGCCGTTGTTATGCTAAGATCCTTCTTTTTAAGGTGATGAGGAAGGAAGTGAAAGAGGTAGGCAGCAAAATCGTGGTTAGAGCCTGTGGCGTGAGGTACCCTAGAGTAGTCCTGTGCTGGGGACCCAACTCTGTTCTATTCTTCATTTATGCACAAACGATATCGGTGTTTAGCATTGCAACAAAGCTCAGCTTTTCAGATTTCCCTCATGTTTATAGTCATCGTGAATTTGCGCTGGCTGTTTCGAGAAGGCATTGCGTAGATGTCTCCTGACTATGCGCATGGCGCCTCGATAAACGCGAGCAATTCGATTGCGGTTTGATTGTTTTGAAAAGCAGTGAATTTCACCGTACTTTCGAGTTCACCATTTCCGGAATGAGTCGACATCTGTGCGGCATGAATTGTAGTTCAACATGGAGTCAAACCACCTGACTTCAATCATAGGTATTAGAACTAATATCCTAACAACTATCCTTTCGCTGGTCTCGACAATCAGTGGGCAAGCTCAGAGCAAGTGCTCTCGGCTTTATGTTTCATCGCTTTGAAAGGATTAATTGTCGTGGGTGTCATCATCGTCGTAGAACCTTGATACGTTTTCAGACTGCTCTAATCTGAAAAATACAGCTCAACGTTTCACGTTTTGCAAGAGCGAAATTGCTAAGCGGTACGTCATAAGAAGGAGTGGAAGAATGTCTATGAGCAAACGGTTCCCGCAGTTCGTGCTAAAAATTAGTGGATTGCATATCTTAGCAAACCTCCTTTTCAGTCCGTTTGAAAAACATTTAAGAACTCTCTAAGAACAAAACTAGATTTTATCAAACGGAATGCGCAGTTTTGAAAACGCTGTATTCAAATGATTGGATCTGCCCCAAGTTTTCTGTGCCTTGACTTCTTTAACAAGAAAATAGTTCTTATGAAAATAGTTCACTTATTTCGAAATCACGGAGTGCTTATGTTCATAACTTTAGATGCACATCCATAAACCTATTACTTCAGTTTCTTCGTCTTTTTATACAGAACTGCTCGTATACTTGTGAGCAGATAAATTCCCATCTGGTTCTGATCGGGATTTAAAATCCCGTTCAAGCAAGCTTCAACGTCAGCTTGCGAATGTTTGAAGTTATGCGGAAATTAAGTATTTGAGCGCAAATAAGCGCAGCAAAAACGTCTGAACACTTCTGATGCGAACGGAGGTAAATTGGATTTTGCGCAATGCTTCATATTGCATAATAGAAGTGCATGAATAGGCCTGCAAAAATCGCCTCTGGCCAAGTTACTGCTTATTGCGTTCAGAGGGATGTATTTTTATTGAAGGTGCCACCAACTTTCCCTGAAGCATCTGCTAAGAAAGCAAGAGATAAGAAAGTTGAATTTATGGATATATGTATATATTCTGCGTTTCTCCAACTGAATCAGTTGGATCGAAGAGTGTAAATTTGGCTATTTATCGTTATCGCTAACATTCATTTGACGAATAACGAGGGATGGCGAATTCTCTACTAATGATGACCTAAAGTTCTTTTTTTTCATAATTAAATCGTCTCATAAACAGATCATGTTTTCGATCATTCAGAAATAGTAATCAGCCGATTAATTGTTGCGCTAAAACTTCAGCCGCATCGGCTTTCGTGGAAGCTGTATGGCTCTGAATACCCGACAGTAGAGATAATTAGGCGATGGAGACGAAATTACGTTGTGCGAATTTCACTTCTACTGCACTGAGCAAATATGGCTCAGTTGTTTCTATTTTGCAGTGCTCACATTTTCCTTAGTGAAGCATCCGAATAACTGAAGTCGCGCACTCTTCACTGCTTAAAATGTGTAAAATAAACTGAATTGTCGGCCATGCTTCATGCTGAAAGATAATTCTGATCGGCTGTTCAAACACATTTGATTCCCGTTTTCCCCTGTTTTTTTCAGCATCTTAAAACGCCGC
>JAARMF010000651.1:3740-20213 GCA_022844705.1 Toxascaris leonina | reverse complement strand
CCCCCCCCCCCCCCTCCCCACCTTCACTGTTTCCCGAAAGCAAGTGGAAAAGAATTTCTGCGCACACTTTCGCTGTCTGAACGATCACGTATACTGAGTTCCAGTTGTTAAAGTGATGTTGTCGGAGCCTGTGAGACTTGACACCTTACCTATCTTTCACATCGAGGTCTTTTGATATCGCAGAAGCTTGTTGTTTTCAAAGCCATCAGTTCAAACGACTTGTGAGTGGTGTGTTAATTACTGATCGATTGGGAATTTCTTATTAACGGCTATAATTGATTTGTTGTTTGTCGATAAGTTGAACGTCGTAACCGCTTGAGACCTGAATAAGATGTGACGAGACTGCTGGGTGATGGAAACAACGTTATATGTGCGTTGAAAGACTGTTTTTTTGCATTGACTTTTTGAAACTTTAAGACTGCATTTCAGACGCGTCGTGACTGCTCGCTTTCATGCGGCACTGCATCAACCGGCTGACGGACGGACAGCTCGAGCCTTAATTGCGGTCGTCGATATGTCAGCCACCATTTCGATGATCCAATTAATTGTGAACTGCATTTGACTACGACGGGGAGAGTTGATGTTTTCGTTTTAAAATAAGTGCAAATATTTCCCTTCTTTTTCTGAAAGCGGCAGTTCATAGGAACTCCAAAATTCTAGGTCAACAAATCAGTCATCTGACTGTATTTGAAGAACGGTCACTTGTTTTCCTCGAAAAGCACAATTGAAAGTATTCGCAGGTGGTAAATCACTTCAATTTTGCCAAAGTTTCCGCGAATACGCCTTGTTGAACTAACTGTTCGTGTCAGCATATGACGCGTCTTCCTTACGTTTCTCTCCTCCTTTATTCCGCTGACTGGAACAGCATCAACCTGTGCTCAATTGTTCATTGTGATATTATTCAAATGTTTTTGAGAATGTTGCAAACCGACATTTTTTTCAAATTCCGTGGTGGTGATCACTGCTGGTGCATATTGCTTCGATAAAACATGCTTTCATTCGCAATAAATTTGATATTCGTTCCTTCAGCAAGAATCGCAAATATAATGTAGATGCGTTTTTCAAAAT
This sequence comes from Toxascaris leonina, assembly GCA_022844705.1. Lineage (NCBI taxonomy): Eukaryota > Metazoa > Nematoda > Chromadorea > Rhabditida > Ascarididae > Toxascaris > Toxascaris leonina. The sequence goes on along the minus strand of JAARMF010000651.1, from coordinate 19,145 downwards.
CATTTAGGGCAATCGTCATGTTTGCAAGCTTGCTCATATTCGCTTGAAATGTTGACGATGAACGATGCCATAATTGCAATGTAAAAGGCGGAGGAATTTGTGCTTTCACATCTGCTTTTCAATGTAAATGGAACTTCGCAAGCACATATCTGGTCATTATTTGTCTAGTGATGGCACGAGTTCGAAAAAATAGAGGTTTCATTTGAGGTGTTAGAATCTATCATAATGGTAAATCAACAGCAAAGAGATGTTCAAATGTTGGCATCTGCAGTGGGCGTTTTTCTTCGTGAGGTGTCAACGGGGGGTTGTTCGTACAATATTTCTGACACTTCGAATGTAAAAAATTCAATTGCTGTCACTGTAAAAAGATGATATTATTTACCCCCACTTTTTATTAGTTAGCGAGTGTTCTGCATAAGGATGAGTGAAGGAGAACATCGGACAGTGCTTTTTAGAGCAAAAGCAATAACGTACTTGACACCGTTTCACAATTGCAAACCCAAAATGAACGCAGTCGTCCATACGAAAATTCAGTTGTTTGTTTTGGATCATGAGAATAGGAAGTACGAGATACTGAGATCTACAGTAGTGAAATAAAATTTTTTCTTACATTGCGGGATGATGTCGGTTTCCTGCAGAGGGAGATCACTGTGATGAAAACAGCGTTAAAACGAGAGTAGTGCTTGATCCACACTTCCGTAATCCACATATTTCGTATAGAATTGCAACCTTCACTGCTCGATCGCTACAGAACACTCGATCTAAATATTTGACTATGAGAGATTTATTTGAGATGGCTAAATTTTTGTAATTTTTCCCTTTAAATTTATTGAACTTGATGGTTTATTTAGGAAAATATTAGGTGACAAGTATGGAAGAAAACATGTAAACTTCGATCATCATGATACCAGGTAGAGACCTGACGTGTTCGATGAATCGAGCAGCATACGTGGTGTCTGATACTCATGTACGTTTCAGTTTGCTCTCCGTAGTTGTTCAGGAATTGCGAACCTTCTAAGTGTTTCGCCGCTCCATGCTGACTAACATGCCGCAAATTTCGGCCGTTTGGAGCTCGATGTACAAATACTGATCCAAGCATTTGAGTTTAAACTCAAATCTGAGCCTAAGCCGGTTGTCCAAGGAAGCCTGAGTCCGCACCAAAGATGCAGGAACCCGAAAAGTAGTTCTCTTGCTGGCAAAGGCGCTGCACATTGGCTCATACCAAGGCCTAAATTGACGCACATATTTGGACCTAAGTATTTTATTGCCCTCTGTAGATGCAGTTTTGTCCCTCAGAAGTATCAAAAACCGGAAATCTTATGGTGTCAAAAAATCTATTGAAGCATTATTCTGAGAGGGATATGGAGATTTGCAATTTCAGCGAAATTTCGTCTATCAAATTGTCCACATGTTGCTTATGGGAATATCGAGAAAACCACTCGAATTTATGCACAAGTTACGAATTAAAATCATGATGAATTACGCTTTAGCGAAATCTGAAGGAGATTGACACTTTAGCTAGACCAGTAAGACCGGACAAACTGCAGTTGTAATCAGGCGGAATAAAAAGAAAACGAAAGAAAATTGCAATGAAAGCCATAGAGCAGTAAATGGGATCGCCGCTCCAGAGGAGACGTCTCAGGTGCGACGTTCAAAAAAAAGCCGTCGCCCTAATTGCGTACTTCTCCAGGAAATAATCGTATCTGTCGATCGGTCGGTGGCATATTTAGAACGTCAACAGTTGAGTCCATCTCCATCCCGCACGACGTCTATTTCGTAGTCAGCGGTTGATGGGGTGCTCTGTGTTCATTTGCAGCAGTCCGCCTCTTTTGTTCCTTCATGCATCCTGCATATTCGCTACACGTTTTCTTCCACCAGCATATGCTATTTTTACAAATGTCAATTACTTATGTAATCGTTCCTGTCATTTCACACATTTTTAATGTTTTCTTCACAATGCTTCCCTTTTGAGGAGGAGTCATTTTTACAGCAATCACAGATGAAAAAAGTGAAGTTCTTATGAGACTTAGGGAGTTAGAAAATATGTGAAGCTGTCCAGATGTGCTCTAATTACTAGAGAAAGCGTTTTATAGAAACTCAAGTAATATTTCTTAGAAGTCTGAACCGCTGTAGGAAAATGGCTCGCGCTCGATATCATTTCATTTGATACTCTCAATGTTCCATTTCTTAGCACTACATAGAATGCTATGCCTATAAGCCTCACCTCCGAATAAGCCGAAACAAAGTGCACTTGAATATTTTCGCAAACACTAATTGCGTCCCACCTCTACATATTGTTTATATGTCAGAGGGTTCCTTAAAGATGAGATTGCTGAAACGGTGTAACATATTATGCAACACAGAACCTCTCGGAAATGCTTGCTGGACTCTGAGGACTTCTGAATAACTTCCTCACTCCTATGTCTATTTAATTGCCCGTCATGGTATTCCTCCTGTGCAAGGTGAGTGGCTCTGAACCTTGAGTTATTAACGACAGCTGTGTGCAAGCGCGGTGTCTACTGATAACGACGTAATATCATGATAACATTCAATTTTGGAAATTTTTCAGGAAATTATTCGCCTAATGATACCATTATTGCTCATTGTGGCTACATTAATACGTAAGTTTTTTCGAAGTTGTTCACAGGTTTGCCACTTCAAGCACTTTAATTTCATTTTGCCGCCTCTTACGTCATATAAGAAACTGTAGCTCATGAGCCAGCTCTCAATCGTAATCACTGTCCCCCCAATTTCTTCCATATCAGTTGCTCTCCTGTATGCAAGCAATGTGAATTCCGAGGTGAACTACTCCTGTATCGTTGCTTTTGGAATGGGCAGTTTGTGCAAATGAACCAGAGTGTATAGCCTACAATAGCCTACTAATTTGGGAATTACTTTTGCGCAGGTTTGTGCAAGTAATTTCCACATTCTCGAATCAAGCCATCGTCCACGCTTCCCTGCGTTATGCAACAAACTTCTATTACGCCAAGCACGCACCTCTGCAAAGCTTATTATCACCAATAAAAGCTTCCGCATTTGCTGAATGATTTCCATCTTGCAGCACTAAATCGCAACCTATAAACTGCGAAAATACGCAACGGCACCACAACTTCACTATAAGCTATCGTTTAACTTAGAAAACTGGGTGGAGCTTTTTTCTTTCATTTGTGGCACAGCTGTCGAGACGCTTAGCAGGTCGCAGTATATTTGCAAGAGGATATATTTATTTTTACCTTATGCCTAATATATTCACTATTTATTACTACCAGCACTTTTTACACTTTTTTGCAACACTTGCAATAAGTTTTATTTTGAACATAAAATTCTCGTCAAGTGAACCGGCAAGTTACCTGATCTCCTCTTCACGAAAAGCTAACTCTGTTAGAAACACAAGTCTTACACTCTTCTAAACCTCTAATCCAGTTATTGCGATTGCAGTATTGTAAATGTAAAAGAGTGACGAAATGAACGGCTTTGACATGACATAGGTGTAATACATGCCATGCACATTCGTGGATCCGCATGTTTTATTGTTATCTGTCTAGTTGCTGCGCTGTTGATCAGTCCATACCATTAAAGTGGAGTGCTGCTCTTCCGGCAATCAGACGGGCTTCATCATAGACTCACAGATCGTTTGTCAATTCTAGAAACTTGTCCAACTAAACCAGACTATGGGTACAAAAATATATGCCTAGGCAGAATTTCAACCGTCGATATTGGAGGCAAGAGCGAGTTATTTATTAACGTTGTGGGAGAAATAGACATTGTCCAAAAACCTAGAGATTGACTATCAGTCGTCTCAAAATGAACGAATTACGATTTGTTCTGGAGCGACCAACCTTTCTGATACGTCTATAAAGCGGCTGACCTCTCTCCGACAAAGAAGCGAGTCGTTCACCCTATTTTATAGGCGGTTCCCTTAGCTCTACAAATATTACTCCAGTCTACGGACACCCCTCAGTCAGGAAAATCAACATCTCACCACAACATCTGTTTTTGTTAGTCTAGGAGCTTTGCAACGATTTCGCATTGATTTTCTGTTTTTCAAATATCTTTGGACTTTGAGGCGATCCTGAAAAATGCAGTGTTGTGGTCCCGCTATTTTTTCAGCAGGTTTTTATTTCCTCAAACGGAATTTTTGCTTGTCCATTTTTACGAGCAAAGTATGCCTTCTCTCCTCCCACGCCCATTAATTTGAGGATGAAGTTACGCCTTTGTCAACAAATGTAATGATGAGACACCCACCATCCAAGATCATCGTTGCGCAATGTCCGTCTTGCGAATGAAAGTGTCACTAAAAAAAGGCACCTTTTAAGAAAAGGCAAATCGGGCATAATTTGCAAACGCTTCTGTTTGCTAGTGTTCCACGTCGTGGTTTGTTGATGCGGTCTTAGCCCTCTCAATGAGGTTGCGCATGTCTTGATTCGATGAGATTCTATGATGTGCAGAACCTTTCTTGACAAGGTGTGCTTTCCTCACGGAACTGGCCACTGCGGGGTTTCGAGTCGTCGTTTTTATATGGAAATTGAAGGCCAAGAATGCCAAGAAGAGATAGCAAGCCTTCGTTGTTCTTTGCCATTCCTACCAAACTCCTTGCTCAGTTGAATGTCCGTTCACGACTGGAATGCTATCAATCCGCCAACAATCTGATGTGATTTGCAGCCACACGCGACGATTTTTTTTGCACTCCACAAAAATGCAACTGCCAATAGTGGCCGAGTTAGTTTTGCACAGCAGATCCACATAACCGCTGAAGATGTGTTTATTTGATACATTGCATTTGAGAGACACTATCAACAACCATCTTAGACGACGAGGCAGTAATGACACTTCTTCCTTTATGGTAGTGTGGTTACTAGCAGACGTCGAGAATGACGTATGAAGTTGACTGAAATGGATCGATGAATCCGAATTTGGGTGATGAAGCCGACGTCCAATTTATTTGAGGTAGTGGTGACAAATAGATGACACTGGCAATAGGCAATATTGGATGGAAGGTTTCCGATCTGATATTTATACTTGTACTGCATGCACAGCCGTCATCGACTGAGGGTCCTGCAGAATTCTCGCTATCTCTTTGGTTTTATATGGACGCCTGGGCGCTGACATCGTATGGCTCCACAGCCACTGATCCTCTTATCTTTTCAAATCTCAACTGATGAAAGCCACTGGAGTGTTTGGCATTTCTTCCTAGTTGAACGTTTTTAGATATCAATCCTCGATACACGATGGCGCCTTTCTGCTACCACTTCCCTTCTAGAATGCAATTTAACTATGATTCACCAGAAATTCCTCTAATCGCCCTACTCCTATCTCTCTTAATTACAACACAACATTGCAAAATAATTTTTAGTGCCTTCTGTCCTTACTAGCCCCTCCGTCGATGTTCGGATATCTCCCGGAATGCTTTAAAACGAAACGATATCTCTATGAAAAGGTCGCTAAAATGCAGGGGAATAAAGCATGAGATGCATCACATGTACGAACAAACAGAGACACAAAGACACAGATACATGTATGCGCACACGTGCGTGCATGCATCAGCGATGTAGCAGTGTTGTTGAAAAAACTGTGGAAAACAAGAGATCGGTTCTAATTTCTTAAACAAGATCGAGTATAACTTAATCGGAGGTGCCATTCAGCGAGCGGTTATGGCAAACCTTACTATGGTGTCAAAGTGGGCAGCTTAAACAGTGAAACACATCACTTTGGTGGAGAAGTTTGGCTTGCGAACGCTACCACATTGCTCATAACCAAATGGAATCAACGCGCGAGTGCCGGTAAGAAAACGATTCGAAGCAATTCTATCCAGTGTGTAGAATGGCAATATCCAAATCTGCTGATATTTTCCGAAGATGTTCAATAAATTATCTGAACTCTGCAAATATTCGATTGTGAATGAACAGACATTAGGCACGTCAACTATTTAATAAGAACGTAGCGAGAAAAGGCACATATTTAAACCGTAGCATCATGCAAACGAGGCCTTTTCACCATCATGTACAGCTGCGCTTTTGTACAACTCGTTCGACCTGCAAGCTTCAAGATACTTTCAACAGTGACACATTGCCAGCGCGCTTTCGACAACGTGCTACGCAGCACGGTCAAAAATATCTTTCTGACCGCCAACTTAAAAATTAATCGAAGCCAATGCTTAGCGAAGTCTGCAAATGCAAAGAGTTTTGAGATCAAGGAAGCGATTCATATCGCACCATCTGTTGCAGGAAGTGGAAGCCTCTACTTTTACTTCTCTGCAGATAAAGTAGGTGCCAAGGCCGATCAGCTTTGTAAGGTGATCACCGCAACCAGCGGAGACTACTGTAAACCTATGTAAGTTCCTCTCCAATAATCGTCTTTCATCCACCTTTGCTTTACTTGTCGACTGAAGTTTGTCTATCGAAGGCACCATGTTAACTTGCAAAATTCAAGTTTCCCCCTTTATTCGTCTATGGAACACTCGCCTCTCAGCTAATACTATTGATTGCTGATCTGAAAATTTCGAATTTCTAAGCAATCGGATCTAAGTGACTGGGAAACTGAGCGAATATTCCATATCGACTTTGCTCATGAGCACAACGAAATTTCAGTGATTTTAATGAATTCGATCATCGCAAACATTCAGCTGTTATTTTTTGCAGTGAGGCGCGCTTGAACAGTGAAACGAACGGCGACACAATCGCTGTAGCGATCCCCGGCGGACACAAGAAATGGAAACATTTCGGTGTTGTAACAAACGATGAAAAGGTCAGTGATTTTCATTAAAAGAATTTCACGATACAACTGCCGTTCCGTGGCTTCAGCCAGTCATTATTCACGTAAAGCGTTCAGCTTCTGTAACCCTAACAGGGTCTGTTTCACACTACACCAATTAAACTGTCACACAAGGAGTTACCAAAGAAACTTTAAAAGCAACAAAACAATCAACAATTGTGGTAACATAAGCAAACGCTATATAGAATGAAACAATTACAATGCATAGCATGAGATGTTGATAAGTCGATAAATACTGATGTCTCGGAAGAGTTAAAGAAAGCGACTGAATGAGTGCAAGCAATAAGAGACATGAAAGGTTTGAAATACTGAATTTCGAAGACAGAGAAGACAAAAGAAAAGGCGGATGCACCTTCTAGAAAGAAACCACAAGTTGAGAATGAACTGCTCATCAGTACTTTTAGATTACACATACTCCATTCGCTTCAAACACTGCAATCAACCATTATGCTCAAAAGACGAACCGCTGAATGAAGCGAATATGAGTAACCGTAACGAAAACAACCAACTGAGGAACACTAACGCCGTTGAAAGAGCACTTTGTGTTCCTTAGTGTTTAGATAAGTCTCACTACCACAATGCAGTGGATATGTAGAAAGTTTGGGAGGTATTACAACCAGTTGAGTTTAAAAGACAGCACTGCTCACACTTCGTTCTCACCTCTCAAAGGTCCAGACTCCTCCTCCCTCTCCCCCTTCCTAATTGAATTCAGTCCCCGTCACTACAGGCTTGAAACTTGTAAATGCAATGGTGGATGGAACCGCCAATGAGACCAACGTTTGCGATCCCCAGACCCGAAAGCCTCCCAATAAAAATTTAACCATTTTTGGTTTTTGAGAAATTTACAGCAGATTTGAACTCCCCTGTCGTTTTTTTTTTCGGTACTGCTGGCTTTCGCATCCTTTAATCACTCCAACTTCATCTCCTCCTCCAGTTCTTCCATGAGTTACCGTACTTCCAGATTCCCAGAGTATTTCTTAAAGACTGTCACTAGCAAAGAAGCACATCCTCTCCCCGTCAAAACTTCGAGGAAAAATATATGCGCGACAAAAAACCTTCAAACAGTGCACGAAACCGCGCCCTCAGTTGTTTTTTGGTTCGTTTCTTTTTCTTACAGCTGCAGGTCACTTTTAGTTTTTCGGCGTTTTTATATTGTCAAAGTCTGTATAACGTAAATATGTGAACATCGTGAGTCTGTAAAGCTCTTCATATGAAGAGCTTCATAGACTTACAGTGTCACCAATTTTAGAGAATCATCGCAGGTGCAGAGCAGATTGCTAAATGTTTAATTTGTTTTAAAATTTCTACCAATCATAAGCCACATAATTTCTTAGAAGTGTGAAGTTATGAACCTATGGCCTACGCGCCGATAAAAAATTACCCCTTTTCGTTTTGCATAATTAATCTCCATCAAGTTGAAATGTTGAGAAGCATGCCAAATGGACCATCATCACTTTCGCATGTGCCATCTTATTGCACACACCAACCACCGCCACAAAGTGGTCAGCAAATGACGAAGCGTTCGCATCTAAGCCCCTATGATCACTTTCAAGGATGCCTTCTCTCAATTCACTTTATTACCCAAGGCAATTCGAGTGATCGCAAGATGAACGCAAGTTTCAAACATACTTAGACGTCTGCTGCTCCTTCAAACTTGAACAGTAGTGGAATGATCTTTAGCGCCACAGAACACATTTAGCGCATTTTGCAGTTGCAGTGAAATTAGTAAGCAGACGGACCGATACACACTTGCTACATGATGCAGATTTGTAAAAACTCTGTCTTCTTAAAGTTTGTAGCTTGTAAGGCATCTCCGACTAGCTTTTATTCAGCATCTCATTTTTCCCGTATTCTAAGTGATATTTTTCATGAGCGCAAAAATTTATAAGGCGCCTCAGCACTTTGTAAAATTCCCTACATTGGTGCTACACCGCCATCTATGGTTAAAGCGTTAGAAAAGGCAGAAAAGCAACACGGCGAAGAGAAAAGACCACGGCGACAGGCAAAGGGATGCGTCAACCAATCCTTGAATGATCCCCAACGATGGCGGCATTTGCTCACACCAAGTATCGTCATCCAGGTATAACAAACAAAAACAGAACCAAATCAGAGCCAACGGCATTTTCAATTTTGTTTTTGTCTAGTGAAGAAGCTTTACGTGCAAACTTCTCGCAAAGCAGTTGTTATGAGTGCAGAACATCTTTCCCATACCATCAATAAAAAGGATCGTCACTGGGCAAATAAGACCATCTGGTCAAACGACGACAACAGAAAGCAACCTCAGCTATCCTCCTCACATTCATCGATGAGTCGGCTCTCCTCAGCCATTCCCGCTGCACGCCATCGTTCCTTCCTTAAATTTACACGACGACTCTTCAGCGCCTTATATGAAAACCTGAAACAACTTTTCCAGCACAGAAAGGAAGCAACTGCTAGTCTTAAAAATAAGCTATGCTCACAACACACTGTTCACATGCTACTCGCACAGCATTCACGATCCTACGTTCCGGTGCCTAGCATGCGCACTTGATTTTCGCAGCTCAACAGCGTCTGAGATTTCAACTCACAACCGCAACTCGGCCCATATGTGTTCGAATTGCAAAAGCCGATGAAATATCAGCTGCCTTTCATAATTCCTTTACTTCTGTTTGGCTAGAGTAATTTTCTCACCACAAACAGGTCGAAAATGCTTTTTGAAAAAAATACTAAGGAGCGGCATGGTCCCGCATAAACGCCGTATTTCAGCAATACCAGCCCCCAGTCGCTGTCATTCTAGGTGGGGAAGGGTCTTCGCTTTGTAGAGGGAGGAACCATTCCACGAAATACTGCAGTGAGATCTGAGCACAACAAACGCGAAAGCCTCGACAATCTCAAAGTGGTTGCAAGCCAGTGTGCAAAGGAAAAAGGAACGCTGCATAATGCATCAGCTGCCGAGAAGTGGATGTGAAATGGCTCACCACGCAGCCAAAACGATGCAGAACAGCAACATGAGTGCAGTCACCTGCGAATGTGGTGAATGATCGATCATAAACGATAAGCCTGCAGCAAGAACACATCATCAGTGCGCCGCATACCCAACTCTACATAGAAGCATTCTTCACAACTGATTGCAGCCACGGCTAATGGTGGTGGATGGCGAGGGTTCCATCTCCAAAAAAAGAAACGCTAACACTATTCGGAAAAAAACCACCCCTCATATCTTTCTTTTCTTTCTTCCTCTATGAATGTTTTTCATCAAACTTGGTGCACATAAGATAAAAATTTAAGAAAAATGACATAATTAAAAACATTGCACTTAATTCGCGAAACACATCTCATAGAAACATCCCACCTCAGAATTTTCATGGCTACCTATTCCAGTAATCAAATAAAACGAACAAAACCAAAAAAAACGAATAATAAAATAACCTTCACTGGACAGCCGGAACCCCTTGTCGGTGTCTGCGTGGAACTTGAGGATCATATCCAGAACGGCGCCGTTGGTCCAGCCAAAGCCCTGCTGCACAGGATACTCGCCGCCAGTACCAGGCCGACCATCATCGTAGCGCACGTCGTATTTTTCCCAGCAGGCAGGTGGCTAAAACTCAACAATAAATTCGCATAAAAGGCTTTCGAAACAATAGCCCCGAATTCAAGGAGTGTGACCTTGAGAAAGAAATAGATAATGGTATGCTCAACGAAAAGGGAATATCCATTCAATTTTTTAGTGGCAAGCTCGTCAGCGCGAGATATAACTCATCCCATTCCAAATTGGACTTGAAAAGCAGAAAACGTAGTTTCTTGAGGCTTTCAAAGCGTAAGCAGATTAATGGAAAGTATTTGAGCAACGATAAAAATAGAATATTTTAGGGGAAACATTGGTATTTAAAATGGGATTTCAGGAGGCGGCATAGAAATTTAAATGGAGACACCCACAAGAGGACGGCACTTGAGACATCATAAAAAAAAGGACGTTAATTGTTTAAATGCACCTGTAATAAGATGACCACTAAACAACAAAACGAAAATTTCGCAAATGACCGGAAGCGATTACAGACAATCTTTAAACAAACAGGAGAAGGCTAATTAAGTTGAATGACCGACCACACTGATTGTTTTTGAGAAGCACAGCAAACAATACGAAATGTTTACGGCCATAACTCAAATAAGTTCATAACACAAGAAACGCAATCGAAGCAGAATGCACCAAATCTTAAACACAAATGAAATTTGCCAATGAAAACGATGATAACCTCATTGCTAGTAACAACGCAAGTAGTCCGACGAACTTAGCGGCATCATTACCACCTACCCATTCTTTAATCGGATTCAGGAGACCGTTATAAACGGTGCGGATGAATTTGTTGGCCGTCTGGAGCGCGATATCCAATAAACGTGGGTGTGAAGAGTGGCGCAAGCTCTCGACGAACAAATGAATTGACGGCGCCCAACCGTTCGGGAAATCCCACTGTTCATGCGAACTACTATCCAACGTCGATGGGATACCACCTCAAATGGCCCACAATATCAGATCATCCACTTCAGCGTGCGTTACAAATGGATATATGTACTGATCAAAAAATAATCACAATTCCAGAAACAAGAAAACGTTGATAAGCACGACAAATTGGGAAACAAGCACGTGAAATTCAAGTCAGGGATGCTTGAAAAAACACTGCCATCTACTTCGTTTGCATAACTCGACAAAGGTACAGCAGCACTGAAAGAATTAGATCAAGTTCATCAGAAAGACGTGTAAAATACTGAAAAACATTCATTTCAATGGATGAAAAGTTAGTGCATAGGCAGAAACCTCAGAAGGTTGATATATGTGGGTTAACTCAAACCTAGATTACCTCTAAAAGCCAGAACCCAGCAAAGTGAAGGACCGAATAAAGTGTCTAAAAAAACTGCCAAATAGTTTTCAATGATTCCATCCCCGACAGTTTGATTTACAGTGTTCGTCACCACCTCCGAGCGAAATGTCAGCAGATCAAACCACGCGCCGTCTTTCCCTTCCCTCATTTAATATCCAGGAAGTCAAATCGCTCCCGCACTGCCAGTTAACACGGCAAAAAAGTTATGGGAAAAGTTAGACGCAGTTCTACAGCAGCATCATAAGCCCTCTTCCTCGAAACTCAAGCAACAGAAATAAGGTGAACCATATGAATTTATAAAAAAAGCGTCGCATCCAGGTCGTAACAATAAAAATGTTTTGTGCGAATGAAATTCATTAAAGCAGATGGAAGTGAAATTGCCTTCAAGTTGGGCAGCACGGCTAGCAATTCCTGCTCTTTATCAAATTGTCTTATCCAGGTTGGAAGTGAACGCCCGTTTACGAGATGAAGTTTTTATCCATCCATCGAGGTCAAGGGGGAGAAAGAGAAATTTGTCTTGAGGAATCACAAAATTTCTATTCCTCCGTGGTGTTCGTTAGCTGCCACTGACCTTATCGGCAATTGCCGAAATTGCATTCCCTCAGCAAGTAGCGAAATCTATATACCCTTTTGGCTGTAAGCAAATGATTTCGGCCAGCAAACAGTTAATAGGATTAGTAGCTTAAGCATTATTTGTGAACGGCCAAGCCGAGCCTTTTCAAAAGTGTGTTTTTGCAACTGTCAAATTTAACTAGTATGCCCCTGACTGCTCGCAGACAGCATACTAGCACTAGAACATTTTCGATAGTACAGTGCAAATGCACAAGTCGGGTAAAGTTTGCCGCAATGCATAACCGTCAAGGAACCCAGAAAAAAGGCAACTGAATTCCACCACAAGCACTTGGGAACATTCAGTTGATTTGGTATGTAGAAATTACATTACTGGAACACTAAATTCTCAAAGGAGCAGCTCAGTACCTTTTACTTTGCTTCCTCCCTCCCTCCCCATCCTCACTCATGCATATTTTAACCACAATGGTGCTTCGCTCGGTAAAAACATTTTTCGGCCGCCGATTTTTCAGCTCTGATCGAACGCCGTCCATCGACAATTGAACAGAGCATTCCAAAAGTATTTAGGATCAAAAAAAAAAAAAAAAATTGCATTGACGAACATCTACGGTACGTTATCGGCTTAGTCAGCATCTCACCTCTGTAGTCCAGCACACCCGTAGAGCGCAAATAGTAATGTACTCTGTCAGCAGCTTGCAGCGTTGCCCTACCCGTTAGCAAAGGGAACACATTGCTCGGATAGAACTTCCGTCGATGCGCTTGCTCAGAAACATCATAGTCAAGCCATACTCCTTCAGCTTCATTCCAAAGTACACTCTCAATTGATGCCCATAGATTAGCAGCTAACTTTCGATAGTTCCGTGCCTTCCTAAACAGCACCATTTTTAGTGAATGGGCTTTAATTTAGAAAGCACAAATAACCGTTTAAACCGTCGAAGAAAACATCCCGACAATCGCTTAAAACAATTTCTATGTTGCAATGGGTGCCGCATCTTACTGCAAGCGGAAAACTCCGCCATGCTATCTGCTCATCCCATAAGCGCTTCGTGCAATTTTGTTAACTATTTCCACTCTTCAAAATGAGAGACAAATATCCACAAGATTTCACCGTATTGACCACCTCTGGATAGCGAGTAAAGATGTATCTGTTACTTTGTTGGCAGCAGAGGATTTAAGGAGCCACACACCCTTCCACTCCCTTCATTTCACTTTTGGCATGATTTGTGTAATCTTCCTAATATCAAACGATCATTTTCTCAGAAAGTAGCCTGAGTTTAAAAATTTCGTTTACAAATCAATGATCTCTTTCAGCACTGGGCTGACATCCTCCCCTTCCGCTTCCCGGACCCCGTCCAATCTTCTTCCTTCGAAGAAAATGAGGCCGCCACAACGAATATTATTTTATATTATTCTGCATAGTGAGTTGAATGATAACCTTTCTCGCCCCAGCTCGAGGTAGAGATCCGCCGCAGAGTCGTAATTCAAAACCATAAAAGCATTTAGGTCCACTGGAATAATATTGTTAGTGCATATAGAGAACTTTGTACCTGAAAGTACCGCAGCAGTAAGATATGTAAGAAACGAAAAGCGCATTATTAAATAAGATGTGAAGAGTTACATGCTTGCGGCCCAGTGTAAGCGAACCAACGCGAGCTAAAATCGAGGCCTGATTCGCACGCACTCGCTATAGATGACCAAATAAACTTGGCGTTGCCCGAACCTTTGACGCCGTTTTCCAAATCCACCAAGTAGTTCTCCGGCCTAGGGCAATTCGATACAGCCTAAAATCGGAACTCTTAGTTTATTGCAACCCTTTCTATTCCAGTGGTCCAGGACAGGGCACTACCAAAAACCAGCCTCTTCTACACATATCCATACTACTGCCCTCAAAAATTCTAATCCACGAAAGCCAACCAATCTTCTTGGTCAATCTAGTGCACGGTCACATAGAGGAAAAGCTGTATATGAAATGCAATGACGACGGGAACAGTGAACTTTCCGTCTCCCGCATTCCACAGACAATATAACAGCAAAGCGATCACCAGGTCAAAATGCAAAGAAAAAGACGCATCAAACGCAGCACGGTGAAAATATGAAAATATACAGAGTGCTCATATTCCCTTATATCATGATCACACTAAAGAATTCTGCGCATGCAACTTCAAACATCACTTTCACCTTATAGGCGGGTGTAAATATCAATTGCCGTTAGAATCAGCATCCTCGGATCGCAAACAAACTGCGCTCATCCACAAGCGATCAGCTTTGCATGGACTCTTCCAACGTCTCAGCTCTTGTTCCTCATATTATTCTTTATAACTGAAGACAAGCGCTTAACGCAACCACTATGTTCATATAGGTGATACAATAACAGAAACAAGAGTTAACACAAGTACTCACTTTTTAAAACACTCACTAAACGTGAAAAGCGTTCCCACTGCCCTATTCAGGAAGGAGGATGCGATCACATTAAGCCATATTTTTATAATACAGCTCCAATAAAATACATTTCACAGAGATCCTAGAACGATAAAGTGGTTATAAGTGGCGATTAGGCAGCAACCGTAGGTGTTAATGCTGTGTCAACGAATATGGCCAGTTGCGTTTAAAAACTCACCTATGCAGCTCATGTTTCTATCATTCTTTAACACGTTTTGCTAAAATATTATCCCGAACCACGCCCGCCGTTGCATTACGTAGATATAAACGGATATTTTTGGTTGCCGTTAGATTTGGACATTCCCATCCGAGCTAATTCATGAAACAATGCTGTAGGGTAAACGAGCGTAAGACTGGTGCAGAGGTTTGCGAGTATAGATGTCGCAACTTCATGGTTCGAGACGGTGGCCATTTTGTGATGCTTTGTGCGCTTGGGTCCAATTCCCCCTCTCCTTTTCTCATCATTGTAATAAACGATGCTAAAAAAAATCACCTCTAAGTAAATGGTGGAAAGGTCGCGAAAGGACCGTCAGATATGACGGTCGCCTGCGAATATGCTGAATAAGCAGGCGTGAACCAACCGACAGCGAAATTCATCAGGGTGTGACTGGGGTTGGCAGTGGCGTGCCAACACTTAAAAAATGGTCACATTACCCAATGACGGTTTCGCATCACGGCGAGTACGATCCGCCGAAAAAGATCGCAGCCCCTGCTGCCTTGCAGGTACTTCGTGGAAGAAGAAAGGCTAGGAGAAGGAAACTCCGAATAA